>JBBPJT010000004.1:0-145268 GCA_038088895.1 Xerocomus potaroensis | reverse complement strand
GATGTGTGGTTGTCGGTGTCACAGAATTCGTGCGCCATACCGACCCTTGACGGTTAACTTACATGTTATTGTTGTTTCGACGAAAATGACCTAATTGGATCACAGTGAATGACCGCAGCCCCATTTATTGTGCCATCTAAAATCTAGACTCATAGCAAGTACAATGACTCAACTTCGGGTCCAGGCTTCGATATTTGGCAACCCTTCTGACGTTCTCCACTCTTGTAGCCGAGAACCTTTCTCTGGACAACGCTCACCAACGCTGGGGTGGTACCATCTCGACCATGCTACATTCAAACAGTCCGGTGGCATGGGTTCCAGAAGTAATAGGTGAAGCAATGTTTGCGAATCTTTGGATCTAGACACTTATCAACTTGAACAGGATATATTATTTCTTCTCTGTGTGTAAACCCGATCTTGCTGGCGTCCTGCCCATCCAATTTTCTCGGTAGTATGTACGGCGTTACATTGGGTCAGATAACCTGTTATTCTTGTTGGTTCCCGGATGATTCTTGGCGTGTCAAGGCCTTTGTAAGTATTCTCAAAACTATGCATTAATTCTATATTTACATTGCATGCACAGGTGCTGATGGCATTGTATGTTTTTCTATTGCGTCTCTTAATCCCTGTTATCCATGGCTACGCACCTTCTCAGCTTGGCAGACACCACTCACCTTATTGGCAGTACTCAACTCACTTGGCAAAGGCTTGTGACATGTCATCAAAACCACTCATGGTATTGTCAGCATGCAGTCATGTGGTAAGCACAGGTAACCCAAAATACCGTTGATGTCTATTGATCAGTTCGCAGGGGGTCATATGTGAGTGTATTGTGGTTGATTGCACACCCGTTGCTGCTGATGTATCGTCTCCCATCGAGGTTGTGATATGGTTTAATGTGAATTCCTGCGGAATGTATTTCTCGTCTTACGCTTACCATTGGCTCTCTAGTACCACATTATTCTTGCCGTGGAATGGTTCGTAGCAAGCCTTTGTGTCATACAACGCGTCGAAACCATTAACCAGCTTTTACTGTCGTCGTATATGGATTAGTGAGTCCTTCCTTTACGCCTTTCTCTTTCACACGTGACCATGCTTCTACAGTAAGCGGGAAGAACAGAGCTATTACTCTTGTTGTTGTCAGTACCAACTACTACAGTAGCGTCCGATGTCTCACTGCTCTACTGCAGTTCGTATTAGCAGTCATGGGATACGGTAAATGCGTTACAGAAGCAGTGGGAACTTTTCTAACTTTCCATTATCATTAGTTTTCGGAACATGTATGTGTTGCAACAGATTGACGGGGGGTCACTGAATATCCCTTCTCCTTTCAAGGGTATTTTGTGGAACTGTTCGTATACTCTTTGTGAATCCGAAAAAGAAAACTGAAGAAGCAACGTTTTCATAGCTTTCACGTTGCAACGATCGATTACCTATTGACATCTCCCGTGAGTTCCATGGTTATGGTGACTCAATCGCTTATCCCAGCGTCTTTCACAGCTGATCCTTCCATGCGCACTTGTGAATATGCTGTGCGACACTCTGATTACGGCTGCTATCTTCAAGTACATGTGGAAATCTGGCTTCCGTAAGCGACGCTCTATGATCCAGGATTTAGCTCTTGTTTGCATCAACACTGGCGCCCTCACATGGTAGGTTTGCCTTCTCTTTTGCTGTACGCTATTACTAGCGTTTCCCCAGTGCAATAGCCATCACTATATGCATTCTGGTATGTTCAGAGTCAGTGCGTTGCGCACCGATCGCTGACGGGTGAACCAAGTTTTTTGCTCAAAATGGTGGATTTTGGGTGGCTTCAGCGGGCTTATTATTTGGTCGGAGCAAGTGCCATCGTCGTCCTTGTAAGGCGATATAAAACTGATTATTTGTGTAGGCTATGTGAATTCCATGCTGGCTGTGTAAGTTCACATCACTTCTTTTCATGCTAGTAGTGATGTTCGGGTAGGCTTAATGCACGGAAAGCGATCCGCGACAGAGACGTAAATGACTACGAGCTGACAACCATAGCGCTCACACTCCCGTTCACGACACTAAATCCACCTTGAGACGAACTGCGCTCCAGCCGATTGTTATTTCTTTATTATTCCTCTTGCCAGTATTAATTGAGCATGGAGATTTGCTCAACCTAGGGTCATTCGTTATCGTTTTGTCTTTCATTCATTCAAACTCTGCTGCGACCGCAATAAATAATAGCTTATTCATTCTCCGGACCTCAGGCCACAACCTTCAACGTTTGTAAATGCGTTGATCCTGCTGCAGCTTCGCCGCACTGACTTTCATGTGGGCAGTTCCCTGGTAGGCATTTTCCCTACATAGGTGCGTCGTGGATTTATAGTCTTTGATCTCTACCTACCTACACCATCATCCTGCAAGGCATTTATGGATCCAAAATCTCACTCTGGCCTCCTATTCACATCACCAGCCATCCCATATTGTTCTCAATCCCTATTTTTCCTCCTGTGATACGGCCCAATGCATCAAATACGGTCCCGACTCATGTTACCGGCTGGTGGTCAGTAGTTCTAGCCCGATGTCAACGCCAGGGGCTTCAGACGCGCGTTGTTCACGTGCGTACGTACAGAATGAGTCTCAATGTCATACATCGTGCGTTCTACCAGCCAAAGTACCGGTCACTCCGCTCATTCAAACTATAGGGTATATAATACATAGTGATACAACAGTACATAAGCAAATATCGGACACGTACATCAAAGATACATCCTCGGCCTGAATGTCCAGATCTCAATCACCATCTTCCCAGATCTCTTACACATAATTGCGCATGTCCCTCCCTTGCAGGCCACCTTCCACACGCTCTCGCACCGTTCGCTCAAATCTCTAACAGCCGCCCCACTTTGGGTCTCATACATTCGCACCCGTCCATCGTTGCCGCCAGTGATGAGGAAGTTCGGATCAAACTGGAGAGACGTGACAGAAGAATCATGGGCAGAGATACGTTGCAAGGGTGTGTAGGTGTGCAAATCAAATGTGATGACGCGCCCGTCGGACCCACCGGTGGCAAGAAGGCCGGTAATCGGGCAGAGTTGGAGTTGACACACGAGAGCCGTGTGCCCTTGCAGTAATGCAATGCACTGCCTGTAATGATCGTGACGTCTCAGAGGCGATGAAATCAGTAAGTGGAGATAGACTAACCCCGATATAGCATCCCATACACGAACGGTTGTATCCATTCCTCCGGAAACAACGCGGACGCCATCAAAAGCGACCGAATATATCTCTTGTTCGTGGCCGGTGAGCACGCGTAGACACTGCCCTGTGTCCATATTCCATATCTGCCAAACCACGTCCATCAAAATGTGCAGGTACAGGGACAAAAAGACCTACACGGCAACTTGCGTCATAACTCCCGCTGACCACCCTGTTTTCATATACATCGAGACAGCGGACGCTATTAGTATGCCCTTCTAATACTCGAAGCATCCGGCCCTTCTGTATATCCCAAACCCGAACTGTTGTATCACGAGAGCCAGTTACCGCAATTGGGCGGTTATGTAAAACACGAGCACACCTGATAGTTGCGGTGTGGCCTCGTAGAATATAGATACAATGACTATTAAGGCATTGTGAATAAGGTCCAACGGATGGAGGGATCTGTGAGAGTCATACCCTGATACTACATCCCAAACGCGCAGACTCTTATCACATCCAGCACTGATGACGATCGGATTGGGTTGACCCCAGCCTTCTGAGGTGCAACACAAGTCGCTCGGCTTTCCTGAACTCTCAGATCGTTGCACTGTTCTCGGCCGTCTCTTCTTTGGGGTATCGAGCCCCAGCGCACGACGATATTTCAGGTGCACGCAGCCGTTCGTAAAGGATGGGCTGGAGGATGCCGCTGACTCTTCATCAACATGAGTGTCGTTCTCGGGTTCGTCCCAATAACCACCACGGCTGACGAGGTGTACCGCCCAAACACCTTGATCGTGGCCAGTGAGTGTGCGACATAAAACGCCTGTGTTGACACTATAAATGAGGACTTTTGAGTTGGCACAGCCAACGACGACGCGATCGGAATCCAACGCCACGGACGTGACGACACCGCCGCCGGGTGTCGCGATCGGCATACGATGGGAGCGAAGAAGATAACCCCCTCCTCGCATATTAGACACTCGATACAATGTTAGCAGGCAGCATTTCTGGTTGATACGGGGAGTACTCACTAATAATGTATGAATATTGAAAATGTTTTCGATATGAGGGTGAAGAGTCATTGGGGGACTTGCTGCCAAAGGTTCGTCTCCAAGAAGATAAGGGTGATTGCTCCTGTCGTTTCAGACTTTCTTCCGCAGTGAGGGTTTGTAGGGCCGGATCCATCGGATGAGCTGGGAAAGAATCCGTCTCTCTGGAGCTTTCCTCAACAATCTCATCGTCGAGGTCGATCTCCTCGACGTTATTTATCTCCATGTCAAAACGATACGTCCCGCACATCGTTTTCCAAAGCCATTCGTCCTGAACTAAATCGTACCATTGTTTTGAAACTTGGCTAGCTCGGGCGAGGGTCTTCGGATCGTCCACAAAGTTCAGGATATGCAATGCGATCTCCGGGGGAAGTTCTGCAAGAAAATCCCGCCTAAGCATGGGGGCGATAGTTTGTGAGATGAACAGAAGCTCTGAAGGCGTGCAATCATTAAGAAGAGACACGAGGTAGCGTTTACGGGATGCTGGCCCCAGGGCTATCAAGTTTGCAAATTCGATGCGGGACAGATTCGCGGGATCGCAGCACGATGGTGATTGTGACTTGGATGGATGGAAGGGATCGGCGAAGAGGAAGCTGGCCGGGCCAGGGGATGGTGCAGGGGTCGGGGGGGAAGCAGCGGGCATGTACACGGCGGAAGATGGCTTGCCTACACTCACGTGGCGCCGGTGATCATATGTGTGTGTGTGTGACTGGGGGGCTCTGCTGGATGTCCGGGCGGCGATATCGTCGCTCAAATCTGGAGAATGCGGTAAGCTGGAAGAAGCCATCAAAAAATCGGAACCTGGTGCGGCAAAATGATGCGCACAACGAGCCCGACGATGAGCTCGAGATGGTCGACGGAATGTGCAAGACGTTGTCGGACGTCGACTACAAGCAAGGGCCGAAAATGGTGGGAACCAACTTCCGTTTGTGGGTGCTTGAGTAACTTCAATCAAGGGCACGGCACGGCACACTTGTGTCACTTGGTCGCCAGTGCGCCGTCTGTCCCATTCCTTCCAGACACTCGTATCAGATCAAGACCGCATCATTCTGGACGCTTTCCAAACTCCCTTTGTCCTGCTTGCTTCCAGAAAAATGACTAGCAAAAAGAAAAACCAAACCAAGAAACCGTCCCAGGCAAACGGCATCAAGTGAGTTCACTCTGCCTCTTGTCCTTCAAAACCCCTGTTAATTTATCCACAGGACTCAGACACAATCGGGTGTTCAGTCGAAACCCACAAGTCCTCTCTCTCCCACGTCCGCTCAACCAGTCGAGTCCCCGCAGACCGCAGACGAGATAAAGGAGCAGGGAAATGTCTCTTTTAAAGCAAAACAGTACAACGAGGCCATCGAGCTATATACCAAAGCAATAGGTCCGCCCAATCTCTACAGCAACCCTTCTTGCACGATCATTAATCGCTTTTGCTTCAGAGATGAAACCCTCTGAGCCTTCCTACCTCACCAACCGTGCCGCATCTTACATGGCTTTGAAACGTTTCCGATTAGCACTGACTGACTGTCAACAGGCTGCTGCTTTGCAATCAGCCGAACCTTCGCCAAAGACCCTGATCCGCCTCGCGCGATGTCATCTTGCTTTAGGCTCACCAGAGCTTGCGCTCACAACGTCACGTACTGTACTCAAACTAGATCCCTCTAACACTGCTGCACTGCAACTTCAGGACAAGGCCCTCCAGCTTCAAGCTCACTTACGTAACTTTGACAGTACGAAACGCTCAAAGGAGTGGGGCATGGCCCGAATAGCCTTGGACAAGTGTCTGCAGAGCATAGAAAGTGAAGGCGATGAAGTGCCAACGCAATGGCGTCTGTGGAGAGTCGAGCTAGAACTTGCGCGAGGTAATTGGGATCCTGCTAACATTGCTGCAAAGTAAGTGAAGCGGGATATCACAAAGCCTGACCTGGTGGATCATTCTTCGGTCCGTAGTGATGCTATGAGACTCGAACCCAATTCACCCGAGGTTCTCGCTGTGCGTGGACTGGTGCTCTTCCTTTCCGGCAAGTTTCCGCAAGCACTGCAGCACGTTGCATCAGCGCTTCGGTTGGATCCAGAGCATGACGTTGCTTCACGACTACGGAAGCGCATAAAAGAGGTGGAGCGAGTAAAAGAAGAAGGCAACACTGCATTTAAGAGTGGTAAACTGCGTGATGCAGTCGCACTATATACGGAATGTCTAGAGGTGTGTAGCATACTTACAAGTTTGATGTTATGCTTATTCCTTTCGCTGTCAGCGCATAGGTGAGGCAGAAGAAGAGGGTAAAGGAGGGCAGATTCGCGCCACCTTGTTATCAAACCGTGCCACCTCACTGTTTAAGGTATTAGGCGTTCTGGATCGGTGTGCTTCACGCCTCTTACAAGCTTGAATGCAGCTGGGAAATTACGACGAAGCTTTGGTGGATACCGAAGCTTCCCTCACCCTCGTCCCGACATCCTTCAAAGCACTACGCACTCGTGCCCGAATTAATCTTCATCTTGAGAAATTTGAGGCTGCAGTAGCAGACTTCAAGTCTTCTATCGAACAGGCTGGGTTTGAGAATGCAGACGGCGACGTGCGATCTCTTAGAGTTGAACTCAAGAAAGCAGAAGCTGCCCTCAAGCGAAGTAAGACAAAGGATTATTACAAAATTCTTGGTGGGTCTACGTTCGACTGCAGCACTTACACGCTCAAGTGCAAGTTCAGGCGTCCCAAGGGACTGCTCGGATGCAGATATCAAAAAAGCATATCGTCGAGAAAGCCTAAAACACCACCCAGATAAGGTCAGTCTTTCTCGCATAGCATGTGAAACGATGTGCTTACCCCCTCATCACCGAAGGGTGGAGACGAGGAGAAATTCAAGCTTGTTGCCGAAGCACATGCTGTACTCTCGGACTCTCAGCGGCGGGAGCGGTACGACATGGGAGAGGATGAAGATGGGCAAAACGGGGGCGGTGCAGGCGGACCGTTTGGCATGAATCCGGCTGATCTGGCAGATATATTCGCGCAGTTCCAGGGTGCTGGGCCGTTTGGTGGAGGCGGTGGCTTCCACTTTCGCGCCGGGGGACATTCGGGCGACTTTGGCTTTTGAGAGATCGGTTATACTTTGGCAGAGTATTGTGCATTTCCCTGTATCATGTTGGATGACATACCTTGTTATATGTAGCCAGCCCATCTTTTTCGTAATCATGCACGTGATCTGATTGTGCGGTTCGGTTGCGGTTGTCAAATCAACCCCTGTCGTTATTCTTTTCCGCCATCTTCAGCCATGCCAAGTCTGAAGCAAGGAACTCTTTCATTTGCAAGTGCCAAACGAACCAGTTCTATCTCCAGTGGGAAGCCACAAAAGAAGACCTGTGCCACAGAAAAGGCGAAGAACAAGCCGGTAGGATCGCTAGCTGGGTCCAAGGGCGATGCAGAAGTTAGCGAGGTGTATGATATATCCTCCTACGAAGATGGTGCAGTTGCAGCGCAAGTCTCTGTTCCCGCTAAGCGGACACGCTCCGGTACGAAAGGGCGCCCATCTGCTGTGACTGTAAAGCAAGCACCCGCGCGACCATCACATTCCGAGAAGCAGGAGCCTTCTGTAGCGGAAGAAAAGAGACAAAACTTGGATGTCGAAGACAAAGCTGGTCATTACCACAGATACTACAATGAAGTCAGATCAAAAATGGGACATCTTTCACCTAGTAAGCATACACAACCCACTTGTGAATTTTGTGTAGGGCGGGGATTTACCTCTTTATCCTCAGTTCATTCGGAGGGCCAGAACAAGATACATCAAATGCTTCGCTTCTTTGACATGTGAGTTTATTGGCAGTTTGGTCGTTTTGCGTTTAGCATACTTTCAGGTCGTATGAATTTGGCCCATGTATTGGAATGACAAGACTAGAGCGATGGGAGCGGGCGGAAGCGCTTGGCCTTAGACCCCCTCCGGAAGTGAGCCTCGATTACTTTTACTTGTTTCGATACCAACGTACTCCCAGGTTCGAGACATTTTGATTACGAAAGAGGGCAAGCTTGAGTATGCCCAGTGTGTTTTGGACATTGAAGTTTGAAGATTACATGTGAAAACGGAGACGGTGCGGTAAGTGGTTCGCTTTTCAGGCTCGAAGCAGTTCATGACGTGCGTTACAGGCTGATGTTTCAATGTTATAAAGAAAATGCGTATCTAGTCTCTCCATCTCTGCGTCAACCAAAATTGTAACGAGTACAGACCATATCTGCTATACCTGCTTCCTGACCGTCCCTCGCATCCAGCTCAGATCTAAGATATCGCCTGCTGCTGGCTCGCTACCATCTCATCTCACTTCGTGATGCACTGCAACCCTGTCCCTTTCCCCTTCCTGATTATCCGCCACCATCAACGCATCACACATCGGCATCACTTTCTGCCTCCTCAGCCAACGCGACACATACTAAACGACTCCTTTCATGGTTTGAGCTCCCATCTCTGCAGTTAAACGCAGCAATGACTACGCTTTGCAATGAGTTACGCCTCGCTTCGATAAAGTATCGTAGGATGCCCGCGGGCGGTAGCCAGTGACCACACCCCCAGAGGCAACTTGAGAAATTTATACTATATTCGTGTGGCAACCGGCTAACATTCTGCAGAGGCAATGTCGGTTCTTAAACATTTTGCTCTGATCCGGGTGAGTCGGCCACTGGCAACTTCGAACGCGGTACGAAACGCAAACAAGCCACCCCTAATTTGTTCATCGATTCCATTGACTACCCCGAAATAAGGTCAATTGGAAACTGGAACGGGTCATGGAGGTACGATATCATTGTCGGTTTTCTCATCGTCTCCAAGGCCCTCAAGGGACGAAACTAAGACACTGCTAGAAATTGATCTGTATCTCTCACGGTTCGAGAGCTCGTGATTTCGACTACTTAAATGACCGCGTGAATTTCTCACTTTCGAGTTTATCGTGATCCGGTATGAGTCTACCAATTGCAACCTATAAAGGTTCATTCCCCTCAGTCTGGTATATCAGGCAGGATTAAGTCCTGACGGACTGAAGCATTCCACATTGAAATGTCGTTGCCCCATTCCGAGGTGGACGTTCTCATCATCGGTGCTGGACCCGCTGGGCTCATGTGCGCGAACGCACTCGCCCAGGCGGGCGTGAAAATCAAGATCGTAGACAAACGGTACGTTCTCCATGTCATGTTTTGTTCTTTGTCACCAATATGTCACATAGCGCTGTCCAAGTCGCCGCTGGTCACGCGGATGGAATTTCGCCTCGAACCATCGAAGTTTTCCAGGTCCACATCCCTCCGTCGGTTTATCCGCTTCCATAAATGACGGTTCACACAGAGCTATGGGCTCGCAGAACGTCTTCTGCGAGAAGGATGTCAAATTCATATGGCTGTGAGCCAGCCAAAATAAACTCAGGCAATAGCGTTCACTTCCTTCCGTTCCGTAGGCATTCTACGACCCTAGTCCAGATGGTGGCATCCAGGTGAGCATTGTAAGAATATTACTTTAATCTGCCTCATCGTTCTTCGTCAGCTATCAAGCCGTGCACCGGACGTAACTGCGCCTTCTGCTCGTTATCCTTTCGAAGTATGTCTCGCAAGGCCTTTCAGTCAGCCGTTCTAAAGACAGGTTCCTAGCTCACGCTTCACCAAGGAAGGATTGAGTCCATATTTTTGGATTCTATGAAAGCACGCAGTGTTGAGGTTGAACGGTCGACCTTCCCCACTGCAATAGAGCTATCCACTGACGAGGCAGAGCTCGCTGATCCCATTTCCCATCCGATTTTGGTGAATCATTCCCGTATCACCCTTGTGTATCCGTTCACGGAGGAAATATCAGGTATCACTAACACACCAAGTGGGCCCGAATGGTGCAGCCTACGAAGAAACTGTGCGCGCAAAATTTGTGCTTGGCACCGATGGTTTGCAGACGCAATTCTGTCTATGTGTAACAGAACTCAAGGGTTGCAACAGGAGCCCATTCATGGGTTAGAAAATTCTTCAACATAAACATGGATGGCGAATTAAGTGGTGAGAAGACTTGTTTGGATTATTGACTCTGCAGTGCCGCACTAAGTGTCTCATCTAGACTTCATTTGGGGTGTTTTGGATATGGCTCCGGATACGGATTTCCCGGATATTCGGAACAAGTGTCTTATCCATTCTATAAATGGCTCATCTCTGCTTATCCCACGTGAAGCTGATCAAGTTCGGGTTTACATGCAACTCCCCGACAAGAGTGTATTAAACCCAGAAACAGGAAGGGTTGATAAAGAGAGAACTGGGCCTCAACAATTGCTAGAGGTCTAATTTTCTCTCGCAGTGCGGACCTATCAGCTCAACTGCCTGCTATAGGTCGCACAACAGACTCTTGTTCCATACTCGCTCAAACCTGTGGACGGCATCCGATGGTGGACATTGTATGTCAGTAAGTCAGTTTAGCCGAACTTTGAAAGAAATCCTGCCTGATTTCTGAGTAGTTGGCCAACGCGTGGCGTCCAAGTACTCTGTCAAGAATCGCGTATTTATTGCCGGAGATGCATGTCACACCCACTCACCTAAAGCAGGTAAGTTATCCGCACAGTCTCCGTCATATCATTGATTGTTGCCTTAGGGCAGGGGATGAACGCAAGTATGAATGACACTCATAATCTTGGTAAGCGTGCATGATCCGTTACTTTTTGTTCATGATTTGATTCTTTGCAACGGCAGCTTGGAAGCTCGTCTTCGTGATCCGCGGTTGGGCAGATATGTCACTTTTATCGACCGTTAGTTGCTTTTTGTCATATGTCCGACAAGTCCTGAAATATTCGTCGATCAGTACGAGTCAGAGCGGCGCAAGTACGCGCAAGATCTTATTACACTTGACAAGACATTCTCTACTCTATTCTCCGGGAAACCCTGGACTGACGATAATACGGATGGCATTTCTCATCAAGAATTCTTGAAGTGAGTCATGCCTCCTGTTGTATATCATACAACCTATCTAATCCTTGACCGGCAGAGCGTTCCAAACTTTCGGAGGGTTCACAAGTGGAATTGGAGTGCACTATGGCCCATCTGTAGCCGTCACCGATGCTCACCAATCTCTTGCCCCTAATCTCGTCATCGGGGAACGCGTAGCTCCGCAAAAATTTGTCCGGGCCGCCGATTCACTGCCGTATGAGCTCCAGGATCTTCTTCCATCTGATTTTCGCTATAAACTTGTTGTGTTCACCGGAGACCTAGATGATCCTGTGCAGCAGGAAAGGGTTGCATCGACTGCAGCGCATTTGGGTCAACCAGAGAGTTTCTTGACAAAATATGGGGACGCAAAGTCGAGGTTTGATATCATCACAGTTAGCAAAGGAAGGAAGAACAGTTTCAACTACTTGAAAGTGCCGTCGTTGTTGAGACCGCACTGGTCAAAGTCAGTCTGAATATGATCTAGTGCTGTGCCTATTGACATATGTTGCAGGATCTTGATTGATGATACGGACGTGACGGACACTGTCAGTGGACAAGGCTACGCATATTATGGTGTGGTCGACGAGGGCGCTATCGTCGTGGTTCGACCGGATGGATATGTCGGCACGATTGTACCATTGGATGGAGTTGCGGAGATGAATGCTTATTTTGCACAATTTATGAAGATATGAAGGCACGTTCCCTTGTAGCAGAGTAGTACGTGTATCATTGTAGATGAAGTGTGGGCAGTGTAGGTAACCATATCGTGAAGTGCTGATATCGCTGCGCGGTCAATAGACCAGTACCGTTATTATGCCCATAGAAGACCGCATTTCACTGATTGTGGATACATTGAACGAGATGCTATTATTATGGTGATATGGCTATACCTTACAAGGGTTTGTTTTTTTGTAGTAGAAGTGGCGGGTCACAAGACGATAACAAAGTCAAACAAATTTAATTACCGTCCTACTCGCCCGGAAGTCTCCGTTGTTCAAACGAACGTTCAGACACGAATTCAAGTGCGTTGAGACTGGAACTGAGCGCAAGGGGGGGTCTCGACGTTGGGAGAAGTGTCACCGAGAGTCGCCGATCGCCGATCGTTTAGGATCGACAACTGATCCGTGAAAAGCATACCAGGTACAAGCAGACGCGTCTGGGACGGGATGATCGAACTTCT
The DNA here is from genome assembly GCA_038088895.1 of Xerocomus potaroensis. NCBI lineage: Eukaryota > Fungi > Basidiomycota > Agaricomycetes > Boletales > Boletaceae > Xerocomus > Xerocomus potaroensis. The sequence goes on along the minus strand of JBBPJT010000004.1, from coordinate 132,955 downwards.
AGACGGTGGGTATGTCTATCCCTGGTGAGACCTACCCATGCTATGTAGTGGAACAGTGGCAGTCGTGAACAACAGCATAGTATTAGAGGGCGGTGATTGACATGCCAGCGCACGAACCCCAACGAACGTGCGACGTTTCCGGTTTCTGAACGAACGAAGACTAGTGGCGACCAGACCGCACGGTGTTTATCCTAAATCGCGGGAGAGCAATGCCGTAAAGAGGAACCCATCGCAAGGATATAAAGTCGCCACGAACAGGGTCATTAAAGCAGACGAGGTGATCCGACCCGGCAAAGTCTGCGCGTCTAACATCTTTTATTCTAACCATCCGTCATGCCAGCACCATTAGAGAGTCGTGTCGATGTCTTGGTCATTGGAGCCGGCCCCGCCGGAGTGATGTGCGCCAACGCGCTTGCAGTGGCAGGCGTAGACGTGAGGATCATAGATAAACGGTATGTGGAGTCGGTATGGCATCTGTCGTTTGTCGACTACTCACCAGTGCACTGGCAGTCCCACAAAGGTCAAGGCCGGTCAAGCAGATGGTATTCAGCCAAGGACGATTGAAGTACTGCAGAGTTATGGACTCGCAGAACGCTTGATCCGAGAGGGGAACCAAATGCACATGTGTGTACGTCAGGACTATCTAGGTGCTGACTTTCGGGGCGTCTATTGAATGTGGCGCAATCAATCTAGGCTTTTTACAACCCCAACGACATCGGTGGAATCGAGGTACGCCATCATCCATGTTGAAGCTTTGTCGCGTATCTAAAACTGAGTCTTGAAGTGCACTGGGCGCGCGCCTGATGTCACGGCCCCAACTGCCCGTTATCCATTTGAGGTACTGCCGCCGTCCTCAAACGCACCATCTCTTACTTGTGTTGATGCTTGAACGAACGTTTAGATAACGCTCCACCAGGGTGCAATAGAGGCTATTTTTCTCGATTCGATGAGAACACGCGGAATTCAAGTCGAGCGTCCCAGACTGCCATCGGCCATTGAGATTTCGGAAGATCTAAATGAATTGTCAAACATTTCTTCATACCCAGTGAAGGTGGGCAGTCTCTCAATCACTCGATTCGGAAGCCCCAAGCAGTCGATCCAGGTTATTGTAGAGCATTTAGATGAAACCGACGATGAGAACAAGACAGAACTCATACGTGCCAAATTCGTTCTTGGAGCAGATGGTTGAGTCAACACTCACTTTTATGCGCATCTGGCACCGACACTCTTCAGGGGCACATTCGTGGGTCCGCAAGACTCTAGGGATCACCATGGAAGGAGAACAATCCGGTAAATTGGGCTGCCTTGTCCTTCTGTTGCTTGGCTGATTGCCTCAACCAGATTACATTTGGGGTGTCGTTGATATTGTACCAGAAACGAACTTTCCAGACATTCGCAATCGCACTGTTATCCATTCAGCAAAGGGGTCCGCTATGGTGATTCCCCGTGAAGGCGATACAGTTCGGTTTTACATCCAACTATCCGACAGAGATGTGCTAGACCCGTCAACAGGAAGGGTAGACAAGGGAAAGATGAGTCCGGAGAAGCTTATTTCGGTGAGTTTTCTAAAGAGGGTGTCAAAGTTGAAACTTGGGTCTGATTGATGGGTTGTGATAGATCGCCAGGAATATATTCTATCCGTACGAGCTGGATGACCCGAAAGATATTGACTGGTGGACACTTTACATTGGTGTGTCCTTTTTAAAATCCAATTTACGAACGTTTAACATGAGGGTTACTCGCTAGTCGGGCAGCGTGTAGCATCCAGTTATTCCGTCAAAGACCGCGTTTTCATCGCCGGTGATGCGTGCCATACACATTCCCCAAAGGCTGGTAAGGCGATAATATTTTTACCATATTTCTGGAATCCTTTATCCACGATTTTAGGTCAGGGAATGAATGCCAGCATGAATGATACTCATAATCTCGGTATGTACATCATTCATGTCGATATACGTAAAATAAAATAATAGAATCAATGTACAGCGTGGAAGTTTGCACAAGTACTCAAAGGATGGTCTAGCCTGTCCATTCTAAAGACTGTAGGTTTCAAACTGACTTACCCTTTGGATCCGTGTATCTGATCCATTTTCTTTCAGTATGAATACGAACGCAGAAAATATGCGCAAGACCTGATAGACTTTGATAGGCAATTTGCAGCCCTATTCTCCGGGAAGCCAAGGACAGCAGAAAACGAAGATGGTGTATCCCACGGAGAGTTCTTGAAGTTCGTTGCCTTTTAGCTTGTATCGGACTATCACTGATCATTTTTTCTCCGTCAATTTGCTCCCAATAATAGGGCATTCCAAACATTCGGAGGTTTTACTAGCGGTATCGGGGTTCATTATGGCCCATCTGCCATCGTGGATGTCAAACACCAGAAATGTGCGAGCAACCTCGTCATTGGACAAAGAATGCTACCACAAATCTTTGTCCGCGCCGCCGATATTCGCCCCATTGAACTACAGGATCTGCTCCCCGCCGACGTTCGTTTTAAAGTGCTCTTCTTTGTGGGGGACTTGAGCGAGACCAAGGTCACCGAATTAAATTTGTTGGCAGAGGAGCTGGATAAGCCATCGAGCTTTCTTCATAAATACAGCGCTGGCGGCAAGGTCTCGACCGTGTTTGACATCATCACGATAACCTCTGGGAAGAGAGAGAACATCAACTACTTGCCCATTCCGGCCCTGTTCCGCCCCCATTGGACAAAGCAAGTGTTGTTCCCTTCACGCTCCATTGGCGATTAATTAATACGGGGATCTGCAATATAGGGTTCTTCTGGACGATAGCGATGTAACGGATAGCAAGGGTGGACGCGCGTACGAGAAATTCGGTATTAATCCAACGGAGATCACGTTCGTGATCGTCCGACCAGATGGATACGTAGGGACGATCGTTCCCTCGACTGCCATTGCAGATCTGGACCACTATTTTGGTTCATTCATGATCCCTCGCAGCCTTGACTCCTAGTGAAAGATAAGAATACCATTGTATGATAGACAACGAAATCTGAATGGATATCTTGTATGGTCATGTCGAGGGTCGTAAGCATGCAATAATATAAAGTACAAAGTCAATCATTCATCATCCTCGCCACCCGGGTAAAAGGGCCGCCTCTGCGCTTCCAACTGGTACTCTCCTTGCGCCGCCTCTTCCGACTGGCAACTTGGCTGCTGCTCTTGTCATCGGTCTAGGCGGTGCTTCAGGCTTGTTAGTGTTAGCCATGGGATTGCTAGGCGGCTTCGTTGGGATAGCACCCGACATGGGGGGCGAGCCTCTACGAGGGGGCTTGTCCCGATTCTCCTTCTCCCCGGCACCATTCACCTTAAGCTTGCCCGGGACAGCAGGTTCCTCCTTCATCTTGCTCCTTTCCTTCGGCGCGCGCTTCCTCGTATCTGCCTTATCTGCCCTTTCTTTTTTCATTTTCGTCGCGTTCCGTTCCGTTTTCTTCTCTCTCAGTGGGCTGTCGTCATCTTTTTCTGACATTGCCTCCAACGCGGTGGGTGCAGGACACACCGCTTGGGTTGCATCCTCGCCGTCTGATTTTGGTTGGGGTTCTGGGCTTTCGGGAGACTCACCCAGCATAAGGATACGGCTGAGTGGGCTAGGTTTTGCGGGTGAGTAGGCATGTGTCATGTGGGGGGCCAACGGCTTTGCTATTGGGAATGGACGTCGAAGGGGGGGCGGTGTTTGTAGTAGAGCTGTGGTTGGTCTTTGCATGGGGGCAGTAGTGGGTTCCACGATCGTTGGAACGGGATTTGGATGCGGGAGTTCTGGAGGGGAGGTAGTTGATGGTGTATTTTCAACAGCGTTCGGATTGCTCTCTGGAATATGACTACTCAAGGATCCGAGCAACGAGTCGGGTGGTGGCAATGACGTCCTGGGAGACGGGGGTGGGAGGACGAAAGAGGTTGGGAGAATCGAGTTTGTTAGAGCCGGTGGTTTGTTATCTGATTGTTGAACGACAAAGGGAATCACCTCTGTTTCGTACGCAGGTTTAATATTGGTCGAGGGGGGAATGGAGAAGGGAGAGGAACGGCGGGAGTGACGGGTTCTACGACTGTTACCCGATTTGCCTACCACCTTCTGCTTACGAGGCGACTTGCAAGGTGACTTCTTTACCTCGGGAAGGTAATCGGCCAAATTGGGGAAAGGAGGCGCGTCGTTCGGCGGTGCTTCTGGGGCAGGAGGGGGATGGTGCCCAGAAAACATTTGATGGACCTGCCATGATCGCCTTTCTTCCAAAAACTTGATTCTTTCACTCTGAATACGAGAATAAGGAGAAGAAAAGTGAATCAATCAACGAACCATACTTCAAAGGTAGATTTCTCTCTGCCGAGCTTCACGGCTGCTCGTGTGAACTTTTCGCGTTCATCTTCGAGCTCTTTCTTGATGCGATCAAGTCGGTCTTGTTCGGCCTTGTTCTCGGAAACGATCAACAAGTTATCCATGGATGTTTTCTGCATCCCTTGTGTTGCCAATTGATCGAGAAGCTCACACATTTCGGTCGCGTGCGTCTCATGCAGTTTCCTGGCCTCTTCTAAGGAAGAGAAACACTATCAGCCAGATGTACAGAATGAATAGCGACCCACCGAGTTCGATTTCAAGTTTTTCGATGACAACCCGAAGTTTTTTGCATTTCTCGGAGTCTGTTTCTTTAGGTTGTTCAGCAGTTACAGGTGCGGTGTCATTTGGCTTCTCTGAGATGTATTTCGAAAGTAAGGAAATAACATCGTTTGCGGAAGTAAAGAGTGAAAAAATTTTGTCATCCGCAGCATTAATTGGTGTAAGCGGGAACAGTGCATCGTGGTCAAAGGAAGGGGGCTTTTTGCATATTAGGCATCACCGTTGAGGAACGCTGAGAGAAGCTTACCTCTTCTGCTTTTATTGAAGCCAGAATGCGTATTTGATGTATCATAGACTGTAAGCGATTCGCGGAGACTAGTATTAGTCTTCGAAGTCGGGTGGTCTCATCCAGAAGTTCTGTCCTTGAGCTTTCTGCATGTTCCAGAGCGACTTCCAGATATCCATGACCCTTTCCAAGCAGTTCCATACCCGAGACAACCTCAGCGTTGGCACCTCGGATTATCATGCCGGGAGACACGAAGGATTTCGCTTGGGAGTCTGCGAGTTTGGACCACTTGTCCACCATTCGCTCGACTTCCTTCTCTCTCTTCTTTATTTCGGCCGCATGAGTAGCACGCAGAGCTTGGAGTGATGTTCTCGTGCGTTGGAGTTCAGCGGTAGTTTGTTTATGGTTTGACTCGGAGGATTGCAGTGAACGAGCGACGGCCCTGGTAAATACTGTGAGTGGTGTGTAGGAATTTTGCTTGCTCTGCGGTTACTCACGCAAGACGAGACTTGTACATGTTCACTTCACGTTCTGCATTGAGCGCTGTCTCTGTAGAAGAGCGATGCATGCTGATGAGTCGTTCATGGTCATAGGAGAGCGTTCGTAATTTCGTTGACAGTTCCTCTGCTCGTGCCATGTCGGTCTACACATGCTGAGAGGTGTGGACTCTAATTGGAGAGATCACATACCACTCGCTGACCGAGCATCGCGAGAAGACATTTCGTGACACGTTCCATATTTTCATTAGAGATACCGTCCAGTGATATCCCATGGCTCTCCGTGAATCCATGGGCGACTAGCTGTGAATTGATGTATTGGAAGGTTGAAATAGAGGAACAAGAGGACGTTGTGTCAAATGCGGACCCGAAGTCGGATACAGAGACATCAAGTGCCCAATGAACGTTTCCTGGCATATCACGTCGTCGAGGTCAACGTTGAACGCGTCGGGTCACGTGACGGCTCTAAGTCACATTTGTCACAGAGAACGTGACAATTTGGCTCAGGCTGCGCGTTACGTAATCTTGCCTTTTGGCAAGTCTTCCTTCTCCCTTGCAGTCCGTCTATTCCCTGGCTATCTGGTTCTCGTTTGGATGCCTGCAGTTGTTATACTAGGTCCAACACCACCTGGACACGGCTTTGGATCTTCACAGAGTGAAAGTGCTCACTCTTACCTTTCCGACAATACCAGAATCAGCCACAATTTACCGACAGCAATGCAGAATGGTCGCACCACGGTCAATGATCCCTCAGTTGCAGAAATCAAGGAAAAAGCAAAGGAAGACGTTATCAAGGCTGCCAAGGGTGTATCCGCGATTACACTCATCAGGTCCGCACGTAACCAGTCTCAACAGGCACGGATCTATGAGAACCAGGGGGACCTCAAAGCGGCTCTTGGCGCCTTTTTGAAGGCTGGGATGTTGGCCCATAAGTTCATGTACAGTGCTGAGTTCATGGCGGAGAACAAACCAGGGCGTCATGGGATGTTGTACAAGGAGTTCCTCGACTTCGAAAAGGTAGATCTCTGTTTCTTCAAACTCATTTCTTGCTAAGGCTTCTTTAGACCGATGGAAATAACCTGAGACAATGCGTTGAAGCTATCGAAGCAAAGTTGTCCAATCTGGAAAGATTGGTTGCAGCGTGGGCATTATCAACCTATATCACCCGAACCCCATTCACGTAACTCGTTAGTGATGACAATGCCCATGCAGGTGCAAGTAGACCAGTTGGGCCCTCAATAGCTGATCGTGTTAGGAAGTTGAATGATGCTGGATTGGCCGTTGACACCTCCAAGCGTAGCTCCCGAGAATTCCCCGCTGCGCCATCTATCTCTCCATCTATTCCACTTAGATCTCCGGAGCCCATACGTGCACACAAGCTATCGCCAACTCTTGTATCGGTGCCGCCACCCACCCCACTTTCAGCTGTTGTTCCGCCATCAAACAACAGCTCAACGACGTCATCGCCTCACGCCATTGTTCCCCCCTCCGCCCTGGGCCCTCCTTCCCCGGCGTCCTCGGAATCGTCTTCTCCTCCCCTTGTGCATACTTCCGTTTCTGAAATTTCTCAGTCTTTCCCTCCGATAGACGAATTGGACGAGTTTGCGTCTAGATTTCCGTCTGTCCCGGCCCCAGAACCCACAGGGAGCAGTACCGCCTCCCACCCGTCGCCTGTTTCACTATCCAACGGAATTAATGGTGTCGAACCATTGAGTTCACCTCATATCAAGCAATTTCCATCGTTTTCAATCGACCCCGGACCGCGACCCTCGAGTACCCCAATAACATCAACCATGAATACTCTTCTCAGTCGACCAGCTTCTCCAACAAAACCATCGATTAGCGGTCTCCCCCCCTCCAACTCGCCGAAGACATCGCCCGCACCCGAAAAGCCGACAATTCCGAAGTCAAATACTATCCTCCCTGAGATTTTGCGTGAATACCTGTATGCACCGGGCCTCAAAACCCTTGTGGTTGACATACGGACGCGGGAAGAATTTGATGTTGAGCATATCAAGGCAGATGCTATAGTTTGCCTGGAGCCGTCCGTTCTTGCACGCCCAAGGTAACTGGGATTTATACACTGAAATATTTCCTGCTAATGGTGGGCGTAGCGTGGCAGCTGCTAGCCTTGAGGACTCGTTAGTTGTTGCACCACGTGAAGAATGGGTGCTCTTTCAAAACCGTGACAAGTTTGACCTTGTGGTTTTTTATGATACTACTTCGGAGACCCATGATATCACTGGTCCGCTATCAGCCTTTGTCAAAGCGGTGTTCACCAGTGCATATAGGAAATTTCTACGTCATACGCCCGTGTTGCTGGAAGGGGGGTTTAAGGCGTGGAAACAGTTGTTCCCCGATGAGGTCACCTGTGGAATTCCTGGTGGCACTCGGACATCACCAAATAGCATTTTTGAGAGTGGTATCAGCAGTACCTCGGGGGTCATACTTTCTTCTGCATCTGTCCCGGATACATCGCGCAATCGATCACCGCTGGGTTCGTCACATACCAATGGCATATTGACGGAGAAGCGACTTCCAGAGTTGTCCCCTGCGTAGGTTCCCGTTACTCATTAGTTTTGAATGATATTTACACCCGGCAAGACTGTCCGGAAAAACTCCCGAAATTGGCACGGTTCCGGATGGTCCTGCATCTTTGCTCCGTCAGCAAGTGATATCCAAACCTCTGTCCATATCGCATTCTCATAGCCAATCGGAAAGCGTATGTGATTTGGTAGTTTTGTGCAGCACTCTTATATTTCAGCTGCAGGTATCACAGCCGCCTCGGCCGACAACTTATACCTTTAGCAATGGTACCACAAGCTCAACGTCTATTACATACCCTTCAATCCCTTTGGCTAGAACAAGCGCATCGTCCTTTTCCCAAACGCCTTCATTTACCCCCGTATCACTTCCCCCTCAAGCATCCATCAACCCTTCGCCGTTGACAAGACGGAGGAGTGATTATATGAATGGCACCAGCTTTACTCATCGTCCAACACCCGTCGACTATCCTGATCTCCATGTGATTCGACCACCTCCACCTGTGGCTTCCCCAGTCTCAGAGCGTCAAGATTGGAGACCCCATCTTTTGCATTCACCGTCATACTCCGTTTCAGTATCATATACTTCCAAAGCGGGTCCAAAGCCTCCAACCATTCAGTCTGATTATCCGGTTATATATTGGTCTGATCTGCAAATCAGCACAGCCGGCCTAAAGAATCTCGGCAATACTTGTTACATGAATGCGACAATTCAATGTTTGAGTGCAACGGTGCCCTTTGCCACATTCTTCACCGGTATGACCCACTTGCCTGGCACTAAATGTCAGCACATATTGACCCCGACTAAGATGGGCGGTGGAAGAGCGCAGTGAACATGGTGAATACACTAGGGACAAAAGGGAAATTAGCGGCTGCATTTGCCCAGATTCTCTACGAAATGTCACATTCAGAACTTCCTCATTTCACTCCTTTTGTGTTCCGAGTACGTTCGTCACTTCGCTAACCTGTTGTGCGCTCTGCTTATTTTCTCCGCATAGAAATCAATTTGTAATTTTGCGGCTCAGTTTGGTGGCTCGGACCAGCACGACTCGCAGGAGTTTTTGACATTTCTCTTGGATGCTCTTCACGAAGACCTCAATCGCGTACTCACAAAACCTAGCAATGAATCATCGCCCGAACGCGAAGCCGAACTTGAAAAGCTTCCTCAGCAAGTTGCGAGCGAGCAAGAGTGGGAATTATACAGGATGCGAAATGACAGCTTGATTGTAGATTATTTCCAGGGTCAGTTCCGGAATAGGATGGAGTGTCTGACTTGCGGTCACGTCAGTGATGATGGTGCTTTCATCTACTTCTCCAAGCTGATAAGTCACACACTTTACAGACTTCAACCACCTATAATTCGTTCATGTACCTATCCCTGCCTATACCCTCCGTTAAGGGTCCGTCAAGAGTTCCTCTGTATTCGTGTTTGGACACCTTTGTTAAGGAGGAGGTACTTGAGAAATCGGAAGCTTGGTAAGCGCACACTGCTTCCCTCTATTGTCGATGATCTCAGCTCGCACTAGGCATTGCCCAAGATGTAAAACACTGCGCAGTGCCTCCAAGATTCTCACCCTCTCACGATTACCCCCCGTGTTGTTGATTCACCTCAAGCGCTTCTCTGTCAAGGGACACTTCACCGACAAGATCGAAACGATAGTCGATTTCCCTCTTAAAGGTCTCGATCTCACCAACTACATGCCACCACCCCTACCGCCAGACACGCATAAGAATGTGGCAAGGTTGGTGTCGACGGGCAACGTGGCCGATGACCCACGTGTTCAGGTACCGCCGTACAAGTACGACCTGTACGCCGTCACGAACCATTTTGGCAGTCTGAGTAATGGCCACTGTGAGTGCCTTTCCTTTGCCGTGGTGTTGGGCTATTGGTTTAGGCTCATGGGCACGTTTAGATACGGCTTTCGTTGCATCCCGGCCGGGTTGGCTTTATTGCGATGACAGTCGAATTACATCAATAGACGCCAAGGAAGTGGTGGTAGGTGCTTACTCTTGTCATCTGAGATATACCTCACGCTTTGTCTCACAGGGACGCCCTGCATATGTGTTGTACTATAGACGGGTCAAGACCTAAAAAATTCCAGCTCACGATTGGACCTAACTACTAGTTTACTCTCCTTTCTATTTAAGCTTCTGCTTATTCGGATGTTCAAGGTTGCGTTGACTGACAGCACTATCTCTGGCCATATGACACTCATGTCGTGCTACATCTTGTCTTCTTTTTTTCGCCCTTTCTTTCATTCATTCTCAACCAGACTAGTTTACAAGTAAATGTACCAATATGACCATAATGACGGTGTCCACCTAACGCAAAGGGACAGTAGGCGACCAACAGTGCATCGAGTGTGACAAACGACGCCATTATCATTACTCTTGCATCGCCCGAGACGCGCGCGGTGAAACGAGATCTGGCCACTCCTCGGCCGACGTTCCACCCTTCGCCTTGGCCTGTAATGACCAATGACACTTGTGGCAGTGCCACCGCTCAGGGTAGTACTTGCTCCGATAAAAGCAGGGCGAGTACTGTGTCGTACAGATGTCGCATTGATGGTCCGGTTCTCCGGGTCCATCGGGGATGTCAGCACGGTGCAGGAAGAGGAGGGTGTCGAGCCGACGAGCCTTGCGGAGGAGTGCGTGGGCTTGGGAGACTGGTGCGCGCTTGTACGTTCGGCAGAATACCTGCAGCGCAGTCTGAAACGTCGCCAAACAAAAAAAAAAGAGGCCACAGTTGGGTCAGCACGTTCGGAGGTAATGAAAAAAAAAAGCACCTCGCCGGTCTCGTCCGTCTCACACATATCAAATAGTATGCGTTTGCTCGCATCGTGTTCTTGACAGGAAATGATCGGGACGATGTGGCCCGTCTCGCCCTTAAAGGTGGTCGTAAGGGCGTCACGGCGGTGGTTTCGGACCTGGGTTGGGGTTAAGCGTCGCGGTGCTCAAGGTGGCGAGATGCCTCACAGGTTGAATCTCGAAACCGAACCGGCACCCATTCCACCAAGCGCACGAAATATGATAGTCTCGGATGCAATCACTGCATCGAATGACGGCGCCGCCCGCTTCCCCACACAATCCACACCGCTAGAGCGCGTAAGAATAACCATCATGGAATCTAGAGTGAACTACGCACCGAAGACCAACGGGCACGAGAGATGGTGTTGATGCCTTCTACCAACCGTAAACGTGCCACATCGGAAAACGTGACCTCCGGGGAAAAAACAGCACAGAGAACATGGACCCAAGCTTGGCCTTCTGTGGGTTTCGCGGCACGCAAAAACGAATCCATATCTGTCGTCTTTGATTTCCTCGGCGGACAGAGTACACAGTCGGTATTCTGCAAATCGAAGTCAGATACAAGTCAAGAAAAGAAAAAGCAAACGTTACTCACCAAAGACGCTTCTTGCGTCTTCTCGTTGTCGCACAGGTCACATAACCATGATTCAACAGCGTGCTTGTCTACGGAAACGCCGCACGCTCCTAAGCAGAAATAAGTATTTATTCGTCCAAATCCACACTGTGTTTACCCGCATGTACTCGAAAATAACATTGGCTGCACTTGAGAACTCGACCTATGGGTCCATTCTTCTGGCAAGCCAAACAACGCAATTGAGATGCAGCGGGTGTGACGGGTGGCGAAGTCCCATTCGCTAAGAGAGATGTCTGTCGGAAAGGCGAGAAGTCAATCAAGGAATCACTCGAAGGTAACGAATCTTACCCTGAGCCGCTTAGCATGTGGAGCACTCAATGGTGTACCTTCCAGCCTATCTACACTCCTTTTCCCTGGAGGTAAAACTTCCTCGCGGACGGGTCGAACGTTCAAATCGGCATATTTTCTCCAGTTCGTCCCGCAAGCATCGCAAAGTATGTCGGTGGCAAGACCCTTGGGAGCCCGCCACCAGGTGTCGGATTCGCGTGTTCGACAAGCACCACAACCCACATTTACCTTGGACGGTACGCGGACAATAGACCCTTCATCGTCAGACATGGGTACATCCAAAACTGGCTCCTCTTCTTCATTTTCTTTGACGACCGTGGCACGCTCGCGTGCGCGTATGTGCTCTTCCTTTAGCTTGGAACTGGAATCGAATATAAAAACCATAAAGCAAAACCCGAATCTTGGAAACTTACTTTTTCCAATGTCCATAAAATCGAACAACCTCTGGCAGAGTCCGTGTCCCTACTTCGTCACGTACCACCCGGAGTTCGGGGCCATGAAGAAGAATGCCATCTTCAAAGGCAGCAATCTCCTCCGCGGACCATTCTTTGTCTGTGTATCTAGTTTCCCCCTTCTTCCACTGTGTATAGACCTGGTTCAGAAGAATCGACAAGAGAAAGGTGATAATTACCTTCTCTGCGCGCGTAGGAATGCTCATGTCGACAGTGGACCACCCTCTGCCCATTAAATGGGCTTGGGAGAAGCGATGCAATGCCTCCGTAAGCCAATCCACGCTGTGAAGATCCTCGCTTTTCCTGGTCAGTGCAGATTTCCATTCTTCCACTTGGTGTCCAGGGAATTGAATAAAGGGAGCTAAACTCGGCAAAGGACCCACTCACGCTCAGAAACTGGATAGTAGTCAGTAAGGGTGAATAGACGGTACCCTGCGTATACCTGCGCACCTTCCTCGTCGGTAAGACTGTTAATAATGCTCAATACCTCTACCGTATCATTGCCGCCTCTTTGGTCGTTGTCGACATCTCTTGGTGGCAAAAAATCGTCGTGAACGGATGGCGAAGCTAACAGACTGAAATGGGGAATTGCAGCCTGGTACTTTGCCCCGACACGGGTGGCCGCACGCGGGAAAATGAGGTCGTCGGGATCTACGATCCATATATAACCATGTCTATTTATGGCAATTCCCACACATACCGAGCGTGTCCTCCGCAACGGTGTACTGGCTTGAGTAGTTGCCGGCATACAGGTCGCCAAGCGTTCAACTTAGGGGAATGAATATTTAGGGCAGTTACTCACCCGAAATATCGAAATGGCCACATTTTGAAGTACTTGATGTCTACGCTCTCTTCCTTCTCTGCCAAATTCCGGTCCTTTCGTGGACGGCCCCGACCTCGGGGTGGTGGCGCATTCGACTTGGGCTTTGTGACTGGCGTTGGGTGGCGGACTTCATGACTATCGACTTCTTCCTCGTGACGCTTTGAACACGGTGCACACGTCCAACCGTAACCACGCGACGGCTTAGCCAGGAGAGGTGGCTGAACGCAGCCCATGTGAAAGAATTTTTTACATCTATCACATCCCACCGTATCGGGGCTTAATTAATGGACGGAGTCAATAAAAGCCGTGCGCCGCAGTGTGGGGAGCGTCCACTTACTTTGCGCACCACTGGCTGCATGCGGCACATAGACGAAGGGTATCTGTGAGGTCAGGAACAACCTCCTTCTCAGCGACCACATATTCGTATCTGGAGAGCAAGACCTGTCGTATGTGATCGGGTACTGCGCAGTTTCAGTCAGATGGAGCTCAGGACATAAACACGTGACTTTGTGTGATACGTACAATTTCGGACATCCGTTGCTTGGATAACTTCAAATTCCTTCTTGATGTAAGGGTCGAATAGACGATTGAAATAAAATCTGTCAGCGCGTTTCTTCCATCCAGCGAGATCAGTCAGTTTATCCCTGTGGATGACGAAGCATTTCGACCGAAGTTGGTTGATGTCGCACACTTCGGAATATATGGCGGCCAAAAGGAGTCGAGAATCGGCAACTGGGCGATCGCTGATGTCGCTTGGACGATAATACCAGGCAAGCCGAACACGAGTATAAGTTTCCTTTCCCTTTCCTTTACCTTTGGCAGTTCCCTCGGGGGGAAGGAACTCCATTATGCGTGCGACAGAGTAAGGAGTACCGTCGCGTACCGACCAAGGGGGAGAACAATATACGTGGTCTGTAGCACGAGGTTTCTACGGATAAGAGGAGGTAAAAACAAGTGAAAGCTGATTTTTACCGTTGACTTTGACCTTGTCCCCACTCTTGAGGGTGATCTGCACTGCCATAATCGTTGTGGGGAAATTCTGTGCAAAAAATCTACGAAGGTAGTAAACAGGAGGGGGTCACGCCATGATAGAAAGTAAAGTGTATTTTTTGCGTACCTGGCCGGCGGATTATAATTATAAGCAGGACGTTGCGTATGACGAAGGAGACAAGGTGGGGAAGACGAGAAAGTCGAGTGCCGTAGAAGAATCAAACTCCGACCAAGCGCGAATGTCCCACTTGATGCCCGCCCTGCTAACAAAACAACTATTGTTGTCCACACACGAGCAAAAGAGACGTTGCGAGCCAACCTGTTCGTTCACCCTGGAAATTGCTAGCAAATGTGGGTGTAGTCAACGTGGTTCGGAGGCCGAACTGTCTGTGCCGGGGTGGGAGACAACGTGGACCCACAACGTGCTGTCTAGGCGAGCGGTATCATTGGCTGTATCGTTCCCGAATAACTGGCACCTCGCTGGCCACGGGAGTTGCTTCATTAAGCAAACCAGCAACCACACCGTGGCTGCTCCGAGGAACCATCATCAACGCTAGCGCTGATGAGGTAGACAAGACCACCGCCGACGGAGACTGGCCAGAACCAGAACCCCTTGATCAACTGTCTAAACATACGCGTAGACTCCAAGAACTAATTGTCATGCACAAGTCTTGAACGTGTAGTGTACGCTGTGCTGTCAGATGAGAACCACCCTGTGTGTGGCCCAAAATTATACTAGTTTGTTTACTCGATTTCTCGATGGAAAGACCGAACAGTGAGCGTAGATTTTCTGAAGCTCTCTTCTCCCTCCTCGAACACAGGCACTCAGATTCCCCCACTGTAGTTTTAACTATTAGCGCTTCCACCGTCACTGGCCCAATTAACATCTTATGGATGCGGGATGTCAGTCGATTCTTTTGACATCAAATTTTCAGTGGGTGGGTGGATGCCCTGGCGGGCGTTGGGATCAAGCTTTCGAGTAAAGCACTCTTGTCCGATTAGTAATGCTTTCTCATCCCGCCCTCTAATCGTCACTCATATCTGAAGCGCGCGCGAACAAGGATATGTAAGTAGGCGCAGCTTGCCTGTTTGATTATCGTGCGTCGTACATCAACGCCATTAGCGACCCAGACCTTATAATAAACCATCAATACAGTTGTTACAGGCAGAGCGGGGTGAAAAACGTGCTCTAAGGAATTGTACACAGGTCGTAATGACGTGGCCTAA
Organism: Xerocomus potaroensis; assembly: GCA_038088895.1. Classification (NCBI taxonomy): domain Eukaryota; kingdom Fungi; phylum Basidiomycota; class Agaricomycetes; order Boletales; family Boletaceae; genus Xerocomus; species Xerocomus potaroensis. The sequence continues at coordinate 117,841 of JBBPJT010000004.1, read as the reverse complement.
CATTGAGCTCTGTTCCTGGGAACCTACTGACGGGACCATACGGTAAGCTTTCGATATTACATTTCCCGTTGAAAGACCCACTGGTTGTCTGCAGAGCAGTCTTAATCGAGGCCAACCCCATGTTTCATTCTGACCCTGTTGACGAGGTATCCAAGCCACTGGAATGCAAGGAGGTAACAGGGCCTCCTTGGAGACAATTCGGCTGGTGCACGGGACGCTATCTCAGGAAGGATCATGTCGATAAGACAGATGGCATCTCTCTGCCGGTGAGGGGGCGTTCCCCTTCATATATGATTACTGGCATTGGAGCTCGATCTCAGTAGATCTTGCTGGGGGGAATCAAGTTCAACCGGCCATTAGATGAAGTGACTAGACGAGTCATGCTATGGCCATAAGTACATGTATGGCAGCCCCTTTCCAGGACGACGGGATGCCTATCGCGAAGGCCCGCGATAAGTACTAAGTTAAGACGAGACGAGACGCTCAAACTCCGAACCTGCCCCGAGCGAGCCCGAGTATCTGCTAGGCCAGAAATGGACCAACGTTCTCCCGCCCTCAGCCAAAAGAACGTTTCCAAAGGCGCCTGAAGCATCGCTGGTATGTATGGAAGTACTGTTGTGTGGTTCGGAAGTGGTATTACTGGTGCGCTGAGGAAGCGTTGGGCTCTATCATGGACCTACATCATCATGTTGGCTGGACTCTTTCCATCTACAGATGATTTGCCGCATTATCTCGCGTTCTCAACTCCCTGACTCGCCTTGATCACACTCCCCCTCATCTTCCTGCAATGTCTCGTCTTCTCAACAAGCCTTCAGCCAGCTCCCTACCTCATGACATCCTTCAACTCCCGCTCCCAGTCGCTTTTTCGGGCCCACCGAGCTCCACGCGGCGCAGGTCAAAAAAGACTGCTAGGTTCGCTGGTCTTAAAGTCCATTGGGCCCGCTTCATTAAGCGAATCGGCGCCGACTCTCCATCCGATTCCTCCGCGATTGCTGATAGCTCCTTGGAAAGCAACCATGCTCGCACGGACCAAATAGCTGGGGACAACGCGGACGATGACGAGGTAGATGAGATTGTTGTCGATAGGGATTGGTCGGAGGACCCGAGAAGTTCCCTTAACCAATCCTCCGAACGTGGACATGCAAGATCCACCGATAGTGATGCACAGATTGGCACTAGTGTTGGGCGTGGTACGGCCGCACTATCAGATGATAGTCACGTCCTCTCACTGTCGCTGTGGGCTCTTCGCCGGGAAGTGTGGTCTGCAATTGACAAGTTTTTCTCTGTCCATTTTCTTGACAAAAAGACAGAACAAAGGTTTCAGAAGGAACATTGGTTTATCAAAAAGGTGTCATTCCTTGACTTCCTCCTCTGATTGCGTATTCAGTTTCCCCCAGTCGTTGGTATTGTGGTCATCTCTCTTTCTTATCGTAAATTGGATCATTGGCGCTTCTACCATTGCTACCCCAATCAACATTCTCGACAGGATATGGATATGGGGTGTCAGTCATCCTTTTTTAATTTTAAATATCCGCATGCACTGATATCCCAATAGCTCACTCCCGCGTTGACCTTCCCATTACTTGTACTTGTTGTTCTTGACTTCCCTCGTGATCGTCCAATACCGTACCAAATATTCGTCGGATGTGCAACTTGGTGTTGGTTAGTGATTCTCACTCGGCTTATTGATGCGTTCTAAGGAACATTCAGGGGTTTCTATGAACTTCTCTCTATGTTTGTACCGCCAACCCTTTAGAACCTCGGTTGTCCCTAACACGTTTTGTCAAAGGTATTTGTGTGGCTTTTATAGCCCGGACCTGCATGGCGTTTTTGACGTCGGCACAAAGGATTTCCTTAGCATGTTTTAGTACGACTTTCCTACCTCAATTTCTTCTCGGGTCTAACTATTCAACCAGCTACACCTCGGCTTTACAAACCATTGCGTTATTTGGACTGATGATAAGTAGGGTGGCTGCACTCACCGGATCTTTGACTTTTTTCATCGTGTGAGTGGTTGCCGAACGTTGCGCGCCACACCCCTTTCCCTCACGCAGTCTCACCCCAGGGCATCTGTTTTAATCTTGCCATATCGCCCAATCTGGGTCCGCAGTGCGTAATGTTACCCATCCTTGGGAAGAAAAAATAAATCAGTCAAGGAAGACCTCTTGAATTATACCTTGTATCACATCTTCCTTCTTTTTGTCCATTATATGCATGAGAACGTAAGTAGACTGCACTTTCATATGCTGTGGTTTAGCATCTCTGACAAGTTTCCAGTCTGAAAGGAGGCTTTTCATTCTTCGCGAGCAACTTAGGGTCCAATTCAAAGAGACACAGAAAGCACAGATAAATGAACGTAAAGAAGCTGACTCGAAGCGCCGGCTGACATCGTAAATTGTCTTGTATCATGAAATTTTCATGCAACTGATAGCAATTGCACAGTTATGTTTTTCATGATAAGTATCTTGTGGTCCTGACGGAGTTCGCGTAATTTATATTTAGCTCGCACAGGTCCGTGTGCCTCTGAACACAGCGCGTGCGTATTACCAACAATTTTCTGCATCTCAGCTAACCTTTGTTGGCGGCAGTTTTGGCAGTGCAGAACATGGAAGCATCTGGTGCGGTATCCAAGGCACAGGAAATTGAATTCATGGCCCTCGGAGGCAGTTTGATTATGATGTCCAAAGGTTGGTTTCGTTATGGACTGTTCGCTGATTCGACTAATTTCTGCACAAGTCCTTAATGATGTACTTGATTTGTGGGTTCTCATATACCCCAAATGACCAGCATTGACACCCCTCAGCAATCGGATGGATAGTGGACGGTTTGAAATTTTATACAAGCCGTATGCATTCCATGCAGTGATACGGACCCTCTTCGTGCCATTACGGATGGCGGCCGATGCACGTAATCTTGAATTAGAAACTCATCTAGACAGGACCATTGATAAGGTAAGATATACATGTTTTTTTTCGAGGTATTATCTGATTTCGTAGGTTGCACGTTATGCAGCCTGTGAAGCTACAGGAGAAGACCCGCGTGCCATGAGCGATGAGGAAGATGGTGTGGTTCTCGGGGATGCTTTGCGATTGCGTCAGATCATCAACAACCTTGCAAGGTGAGAGGCCAGAGTCCTTCAAAGAATGTCGTTTACCTACCAGCTGGTAGCAATGCATGCAAATTCACCCCGGCAGGCGGGCGCGTCACCTGTACAACTCGCCTTGTTGTTCCCGCACATCTTCATCCCGAACCGGAGGATGGTCCGCAGCCTCAGGCAAGCGTAGAGGACGCTGTCGAAGAGGTTTTGGTCGCCCCCGAAGATGAAGTATATAGCCTTGTCAAAGACCCGCAGATTGACACCAAGTCACCCACTTACCCATTAAAAAGGATAGTTGTTCGCATTGAGGTCAGTGATACGGGCAGTGGAATACCGCCCCATGAGATCACGCAAGGAAAACTCTTCAGTGAGTTTTGTTATGTTATGAAATACGTTCGAACTAACTTCCCACCTACCCCTTCGTGTAGCCCCATTTAACCAAACAGAGCAGGGGAGACAACAGGGTGGGAAGGGTACTGGCCTCGGGTTAGCTCTCGTGCGACAAATTGTGAAACTAAGCGGCGGGCGGTTGGGGGTGCGCTCGAAACTCGGCCGAGGTTCAACGTTTTGGGTTGAATTGCGTATGTGCTATATTTTATATTCATCTCGTCACCGGCGCCTGACCTATCCTCTTTTCCTGTTAATTGCGAGGCAGCTCTGGGTGTGGGCGTGAAAGTTGTCGACCTTCCAGATCCCGAGTCCGGGCTAAGCGAGAACCACTCGTCGGATCTCGAAGGACCGCTATCCATGGACTTGCTTCAGAACAGGTCCGTGCGGCAGACACCAATTCCTAATGCAATGGAGACCCTTATGGATCAGGGTATGCCTGTATCCTTGTTTTTTTTTCTTCATCTCATTACGAGTACTATTCCTGTAGGGGGCCCAGTGGAACTGAAGTTACCAAATGCGAGTGACGGATCGGAATCACACGTCCTCACTAGGACTATTAGGGAGCTCTCTTCTGGAACCCAGCTCGGTCCTCCATTGCCTTCTGCAGTAGCTGATACGTTCAGTTGCTCGAGGAACGAAGAACACCGCATTACTACCACAACGGGAGTCAATACCAGAGGGCCTGTCCAAAGAAACCCAAGTACATCTACATGTTCTAGTTCCGGGTCTACGGATCCACAGCAAACGACGGCTTCTCTCTCACTTGTTTCTATTGAAGCCCGTGCCAGCTGCCTGAAGTCACCAGTTCAGGAAACGCCGGCACCATCATTCCGAAAGGGACTTTCTGCTGGTTTCGAGCCACCCATGATCGTGCTTGTTGTAGATGACGATCGATTGACACGAACAATCATGTCTCGGACGCTTTCGAGACTTGGCTGTCATGTGTCAACTGCAGAAAACGGGGAGATCGCTCTCGAGATGATTATTGGGAAAACGTTCAGACAGATGGAAGAATTCCCATCCACGAAGCACTTGGAGCAGAATTATGGGCCGGGCTGTTATGATATTGTATTCTTGGATAATCAGATGCCGATCATGTCTGGGTTAGAGGTGGTAGCGAAGCTTCGGGAGATGGGCCGGCGGGACTTTGTCGTCGGTGTGACTGGTAAAGTGCATACTCCTTCGGTGTTTGCAGCGACTGATCCCTCATAGGAAATGCGCTCATTAAGGACCAGAAGGAGTATTTTGAAGCGGGCGTGGATCAGTAAGTGTTGCTGGCTCCCGTACGCACGCGTCCTGAGAGCGTCTGTAGCATCTTGACGAAGCCTGTTTTCGAGCCGAGTCTGGTGCACATGTTGATGATTGCAGATGAACGACGGCGGCAGAATAGTATTTGATGCAAGAGTTGCCTCTGGCTTTGACGTCGCTGCAAAGAACATTCTAGGTATGACCCTCCTATCCCCATTTCACCGCCGTTTTGACTAGTTATACCTCAGCTTCACAAATATGTTGCATAGATGGTACGTAGGGTCACGAGTCCTCATAGACGTGGTGCTGTGAAATAAGGATATCAAGATAATGGAGATAGCACTTTTTTTTGGCAGACGCGGACATAGTCAATCGAGCGACCGCGGCGGTAGACCACTCCTTTAACAGCAACTTTCACAACAGATTCCAATATCAGACTAGCAGCACCGAGGAAACCATGCACGGCATGGTGTGCATAGACGATTTGGCATGAACACAATGGCGCTTTGTAAGGTCGACAGTGAAATTGACCTTGCGGGCCCATGTACAATATTGTTAAGTGTCCAGACATGGTTGAACCATATGCATCTGTTGAAGGGCTTGTGGCCTCGTCTAGACCTTTGATTGCGATGAGCTGAGAACATGCGCAAACGTCCATGTGTCTGACCCGATCTGAAATTTCAGATCATTAAACTTGCCTTTGCTCAGGAGCCCCTAGTAACCAACGGAATGGCGGCCACACTTGGGCACGATGGAGGGAACGCGGACTGGCTCAAAGTAGTTATTTCTTTCTCGCCTATCAATGTACCCCCGACCGCATGGTGGTTGGGCTGGAAGTGTGACGAGTACTAGTATTCTTTTTGCTTTCTGATGGTTTTTGTTGTGATCGGGTTGTGCCGAGTACCATTCCCCTGCCGCTTGTCAGCTGCGCCTGTTGTTCCCGCTTTCCAAGAACACCACACAACGTTCTCAGCGCACAGACCACCGGCGCACAATGGCTGATACCGTCGACGACGTCTTTGCCACCCCCGACAACGACCGCAAGCCTTGCCCGCCTTCGCCCTCCCCCTCACCCGATGCCAACGAATGCACAGGTGCGTTTATCCGGCTGCAGCACGGCCTTGCTTTATCAGTCCGGCCATTCTTGACTCATCCTGCATCCGATTCCAATACACATCATATATCCGAACAGAACAAACACTATCCAGGAAACGGGAACGAGAGGTCTCTCTAGAACCTGCTACGCCTAGGAATGCCCCAAACACAGTACGTCTTCACCCCACCCGTGGCACTTCCCTGACGTAAATTCGCCCCCATCTCGCCCTATTCTCCGCTTTCCCAACACTCATATTAGCACGTGCTTGATGTGAAATCACCCGCAAAGAAGGGTCGGGTGCACCTCGATACCACCCTCGAAGAGGACGCGCCGGATTCCCAGTCGCGCTCCAGGACTCCCTCCCACCCCCACTCTCCTGCCCTCAGCGTTTCTCCTCCGCACGACGTCAAGGTCCGGCAAATCAGTCAAGGCGTGGAAGATATTAAGTGGCAACAGGGTCCCCACTCTCAGCAAGAAGCAAGATCCGACTCTCAGCCAAGCATCGCAGTCTCCCAGGACACAGGCGAGGCATCAGGTGACTTTGAGGCCACCCAAAACATCTTTCCATCCCAATCCACCCAACTACCCTCGGGTTCGCTGTCTTCTGTCGACGATGTCGTCGAAGACATAGAAGAGACTCAGGACGCTACCTCTAGTCTTCCACATACCCGGCGTGCCTCCGAGTCAGACAGCGGTGAACCCGAAAAGGGTCTCAAGCGCAAATTAGCAGATCGCGCGACTAGTTTGGGGCCAGAGTCTGGACCGTTGACAGTCACGCCAGCGGTCGAAACAGCAAAGCGGCCCAGGGACGACACAGACAACGACGACAACCCACGTGTCTCGAAGCGACCGTCACCGCCTCCTGAGCTCAATGACGTATCGCTGCAAGCTCCTGCCCCAGGAGTGCCAGCAACTAAACCCGTGCGTATCCTGCCGTGTGGCTCTATACCGTGCTCAAATCTTTTGTAGGGCGGGTTTATATCGTATGCTTCTACGGCTTCTCCATTTGCCTCTGTCAAAGGACAAAACATCCTTTCGAGCACATCATCCAACAACCGGAGACCACCCATGTCCCCGCCCCCAAAACAAGTTTCATTGGCTCTTGATACCACACCTGTCCATTCTTCCTTCACATCGTCACTTGGACAATCACCATTCACATCGTTTACTTTGTGTCATACTTCACAACAAGCAGCGCCATCTACTGCCACGAAGCGGTCGGGATTCGAAGCCTTTGTTGGATCTGCATCTCCATTCGCGACCGCATCTTCATTTCCCCATGCGAGGTCCAAATCACCATTGGGAGGCAATGGTGGGAAGGGTAATATACTCGGACGGAGTAAATCCCCCACACGGCGGTCGATAGGCATGAACGCGAGTGCGTTTACAGCATACGCGAACGTGAGCATGCAGGGATTCTCGACGCCACATGCGAAGCGAGCCCGGGCGGAGTCGCCGAACGGCGGCTCGTCAAGAAGCTCGCTGGAATACAAAGAGGGTTCGGTCCTTGGCATATTTGGGAACGGAGAGGGGAGCGGGAGCGGCGAAGATGACGGTGATGTCGATAAGGAGGACATTGATCATGTCCCGTCAACATTTGGCGAACGCTTGCGGGCGAGCAAAGACGGTTTCGAAGAGCGAAGCGAAGGAGAAAAAGAAAGGTTGACGGAACAAGAGGGTGAGTTTGTAGATTTCTTCGTTCATGGGCCTAGTGCAGACGATTGTGTGTGTAGTGATTACGGGTGAAGAGGACGAGGAAACGGTCTTTCACGTCCGTGGCAAGCTGTATGCGCTCTGTTCACAGAATCAGTGGAAAGAGCGGGGTGTCGGTCAACTGAGGCTCAACGTTCGCCGAGTGGACGGAAGCGGAGCCCGTCTTGGTTCGCTTTTTTTCTCTGTTGGTCGCTCATTATCCTACTGAGTCGCGTTTTTGTAGTTATGCGAAAGGAAGCGGTTTACACGTTGCTGCTAAATGTACCCCTCTTCCACGGGATGAAGTGTTTCCTGGCGCAAGATCCTCGATATGTACGATTCAGTGTTATCGAGGACAACAAAACGGTGCACTACAATCTTCGGGTGAGGTGCTTGTTATATGCCCTAGACTATGGTGAATTAATGGTCGTTTAGGTGTCCGGCTCCAAGATTGCGCAAGAGCTGCTTGACGAGATTCATGCCAATATCCCTATCCCTCCTTGACGGACGGTAATTTTTTTTTGTTCGATTCTTTTTTCCACGAACCACTCCCGTTTGCTACATCTAAGATTAATGTCGCACGTATGTAAAATTATGGTCTTTTCTTGTATTTACTCAAGGAGAGACGCACCTTGACAGTGATAGAGAAGAGTGTCGCAGATGTCTAGTAGAAGACGCGGATATTTTTGACCCTTTTGTCATTTGGACCAAAATTCTCTTTCTTCGCTCGACACGACAGCACGTATTAATAAATTAACGGTAAATCGTACACCTGGCAACTCTTTTAAGGAGCGACTTTCCACCGTCCTACGAGCTGATTCCCCCTGAGCACCAAAAGATCGCGAAGCATCTGAAGCGAGTCCTTGACGACGTTGAGCTTGCTCCCGGCGACCTCGTGCCACTCCACGGGCACTTCTGCAACGGGAATCCCAAGCTGTTTGGCGAGCAAAAGAAGCTCGACGTCAAAGATCCACGTGGCAAGTCGCTGAGCGGGAAAGATTTTTTGTGCAGCACGTCGCGTGAACAGCTTGAATCCACATTGGGTATCACGGATGTGCCCGACGCCGACGATACGGAGGATGGTGTGCAATCCATACATGAGAACATTTCGAAGGAGTGAACGCTGTCAAGACACACGCGGTTGTGTTGATCAGTAACACGATAACACGTTGACACCTCCTGGCCCTCCAAAAAAAAAAAAGAAGCGAGGGAGGGGTAGGTAGGAGACATACCTTGACGACCGCCTCCGTCTTGACGAGGTGTGCCCTACTTCCGACGACAACCGCAGGCTCGTTCTCCGGCGCAAGCTTATCCATTGCGTCCCAAAGCGCCTCGAGGTCTTCGAACCGGCTCGCGCCGTCCGCGTCGACCATCAACAGACGGTGTCCACGCGCGTGAAGCATCCCGTGGCGCACTGCCCCACCTTTGCCGAGGTTTTGCTCGAGGGTGATGATCCGGATGTCGGACGTGGGGTGTTGCGCGGCAAGATCGAGCGCGAGGGCAGCGGTGGCGTCTTTTGAGCCGTCGTCGACGATGAGGAGTTCGTAGGTGCGCTGGTGCGCGTTGGGAGAGGCGGTGGTGAGCGGGGCCGGGGTGTAGGTGCGGAGGTGTGCGAGGGTGGTGGTGAGCATGGCCGGGAGCCGTTTCGTTTCGTTGTAGGCTGGGATGATGACGCTCAGGTCGAGCGAGCCGGGGTCGGAGAGTGAAGGGAGCGGGAGGGGTTTCGTTGAGGATGCATGCGAGCGATACGTTTTTTCAGACGGTCGCGTGACGATGGAGGATGGTGAGAGCAGGACGAGCGCGAGATAAAGCTAAGGATGATGGTGATCAGAGATAGGCGCGTTGCAGCTACGATGCGGAAAGACGAAGTCAGAGCAAAAGCGGGCATAGGCTCGCTTGACCCAGAGGTTGTTTTTCGTCATTACCACAACGCACGACGCAGAGACGGGCTTGTAGCTCGAAGAACAAGGATGAAATGGGCGTTCATCACGTAGAAGAATGTACCAAAAAAAGAGTTTTGACGTGGACTCACAGAGGGTACCGAGATGACAAGGGCAGCAACGACATAGGCAAGAAGAGATTGGTCCATTGCACGAACGAGAAAGCCAACGATTAGATTGTATTCATGCACGATCAAAAGGATGAAAAATGAGAGAAGACAGGTGGACGAAGTCGAGGAGGTCGAAGAGGTAGTTTACGTAGCTTATCCTGTGTCTTACATACACCAGCTTCCAAGTCACTCGCTCAAAACTAAATCAATCAAGGTGGGAAAGCTGTCAGAACGCGATGAATCCATGGGAAATTGGATGACACCAGGAACTGATTCCACCTGGAACCGGCGCATAGACCAGACATCTATCTGCTCGCGAAATGAAGGGGCTGGCTACTGTTAGTGCCTCCCAACCTGCTGGGGAGCTTTCTGGGGAAAAGGTTGCGTACGCGGGGCTGAGTTTGCCTCCACCATAGAGCAATGCCGGGATCAATTGACGCGTACACTCAATGCACGATCACACATACGCAAACTCCCCCGACTCGGCGCAGAGAAATCATCACACTTGCTTCCACGTCTGATCCATGCTACAGGATGCTCTCGGATGTTTTTTGTTTGGGAACGGTGCCTCGGCGCTGCCAACCATCAAACAACATTGACAATGTCGACAGTTGTCAATGCCAAAATAAGTAGTCGGGGACAGGCCGGCTGTCTTGGCGAAGTGACAAGTTCGTTGACTCGCAACACGATCAGTGTCTGTCTGGAACTTGATGACAACACAGACATTATTACAGTTGCATAGGGGCTTTTCAAATGGAGTAAGCGACCATTGGAATGGCGTATACACCACAAGACTAGCGAGACTATCAGCATCTAGCCTTTGCGCGGTGCAACACAGACATATCAAAGAGTCCAATTGAACCGATCAGCAGAACGGTCACGCATACCCGTCCTTCCCAGGAACAACACCATAGGCACCACCGCCCTTTCCAAACATCTTGCGCAGATCATTTGCCAGATCGACCGGTTTTTCATAGGCCGCAAAGTGTCCTCCGCTCTCATGTTCAAATTCGGCTACGATCCGATTGCGCCGGCGAATCCAGCTACATGAGAAGGGGATCAGGGCACCAAAGGACTGAAGGCGCCAGAAGACACTTACGCCTTGGGAAATGCCATGTTTTCCTGGGGAAAGAACGAAACACCCATCGGAATCTTTGGGTACGGGAATGACAGCCGAACATCCCTTTGACCCTCGTGAGACTCAAAATAGATCCTGAGAGAGGCGGCCGGTCCAGCACGCGAGAACCAGTAGATGGACACCCAGGTCAGAACTGTCGCAGACCCGCATGTTAGTACAATTGTGCATGGTCTGTGCCGCATAACTGACTTTCGTCGTCTTCCCATGGATAATTATCCGACCAACTGTGCAGTTTTTCATAGATCCAAGCGAGCAGTCCGACGGGACTGTCTGCCAGTGAGTAGCCAAGAGTCTGAGGTCGGGTGCTTTGTTCTGCAAAATAGCCGCTGCCTTGGGTTCGGAACGACTCTGTGCGTGCCAGGGCTTGTTTTTCCTTTGCAGACCATGGCGTGACCAAGAATGCTAAGAATGACAGCGATTCTGTCAAGGGAGATGGAGGTACGGCGCTGAAACAGAGATTGAGCATTGTGACAATAAGGTGTATAACACTCACAGTGGCATATTTGTGTGCCATGCCTTGTCGTTTTTTCCACCGTATCCCACAGCCATGTAAAGGGTGATCTGAGATAGATGAATGCTGTGTAAGAGAAAAGGCTATGATGCAGGCCTACAAGATGTCCCCAATCTCCGCCTTGTGTGACTAAAACGTATGACCAATCTGCTAGTGGAAGAAGATAAATATGGTATGAACCTACCATACTCGTTGTATCCCAAAGAGAGCATAAGCTTGTGTGCGACCTGTGGAGAGATGAGGGACTGGATGTGCCTTTGGATGAGAACGTGCTTGTGCATATTGTTTAATTGCAAAGCCTTGTTTACGGGGAGCTTCAGAGAAGCCATAACCTGGTAAGCTTAGGGCGACGACATGAAAGCTAGGGTGGTCCGGAGAGGACGCGGTCAATAGCGGAAGCAACTTTCGAACCTCGAAGAAACCACCAGGCCCTGTGAGTTTTATTCTGACGGGCACTATTAGACATGAATACGACGTTTGACTGACATCCATGGCAAAAGAGCAGGGGAATAGCGTTGATGGCTGTACTCTTTTTGTGAACATAGTGAATGTTGAGCGACCCAAAGTGATCGACGTCAATGTCCCGCGTGAACATAGGCAGTTGGTCGTTGAGATCTTTCTCATGCTTGCGCCAGTCGTAGCCGTCCTTCCACCGTTGTACGAGTCTCTTGATGTCGGCAAGCGGTGCGCCATATTTCCAGTCAGCATCGTCGAGTTCGTCAGGAAATATAACCAGCTGCAGTTTGCGTGCGAGGATGTCCAGTTGGGCGTCTGAAACGGTGATCTCGAAATGTGATTCGGACATGGTGGATGTGAGATGGAACGACGGGTTGGTCGTCAACAACAAACCGGCGCAGTGCGGAGAAGAATCCCGCATAAACCGGATTTCTCCGGGACGAGTCCAGGTTGCCGACCAGGACGGCAAAGACACAATCAAGCGTGGGAATAGATATACATATTAGGTGACGGTGACGTATGAAAGAAAATGGGTACAAAATAAATAATTAGAAAGTTGATGGTGGTGATGGTTGGTAGTGATGGGATGAGAGTGACTGAAGACAGTTCCGTCTTTTTCGAGCGTTGTGACTCGACCGTACACTGGTCTGTAAAAAATCGAGTGAGAGTGATCAACCCGTCATCTCGATCTGACCACGTGGGTTCAGATCTCGATCGTGAGATGCGAATCTAATTGAAATGAGCCTGATTTTGCTCGCCTTTCCTTTTACTCTCACTTTTAGTTCCTCTTCTTTCCACTCTCATCTTTCTCCTCCTCCTCCTCCCCTTCCTCCATCCTCCCTCTCTTTTGCTCCCCCATGAACGTCTCAGATCTCCTCCAAGACTCTCCCTCTCAACACCGCAGGCGTCCACCTCCCTTGCAACACGACTCTCCCCCGCCAACTCAATCAGCACCGCCATCTCTCCCCTCCGCATCCGTCTCTCCCCAATCTCAGCACCATCCTCAACACACCCACACCCACACCCACCCTTCCCAACCGCCACCCGCCCCACCTCCCCAATATTCCCCTCAGCCCAACCCATACTACTCTCCCCACCACTTTTCTCGCTCCGACCCCCCTCCGATGCACCGCATCACTTCCCGTCCTCCCCCCCAGATCCAGCCCTCCCCCGTCGACCCCACCCCCGCCATGGCCAGCCTGCAGCATCCATCTCCCTCCGCCCCTCCTCACGTGCATCCCCACGCTCCCTGGGGTCCTCCACTCCCCCCGCGTCAGGGGTCCTCCCCTCTCCATTTGGGCCCTCCAGCGTCACTCCATACTCGCCCATCCCACCACCAGCAACCACCACCTCAAATCAAACCGGCTATGCCCGGCTCAGGTAGCAATTTCACCTCTCCGTCCCGGATACCCCGCTGATTTCCTTGCTTCTCCCTCTCTTCGCCCCCCATCTTTTTTTTTTCTCATCCTTTACCCATCCTCATAGACCGTAGTCCCGTCGTTCAGCGTGCACATGCCAGTGGCAGCTCAACACCCTCAAATATCAGTGCGTCTGTTTGATCATCCTCTTGCTCTATTAGTTACATCATTCTCCTCCCCCTCCATCGCGTCCCTACTTCCCACAACAGCCGCTCATTCCCCTCCATCAAAATCTTTGTTGACAACCCCTTCTGGCGTCCTCATCCTCGATAAACGCATTGCAGATGAGCAGATGGCTAGGCCCACCATTCAGGCACAATCACAATCCCTTGGTCCATCTTCCACTCATCCGACAACCAGTCCCGGTGGCTTCAGGCCCAGAGAGAGAGAAAAAGAATGGGATCACCGTGACCACGAACGTCAAGACGATATGGAATCGATTCGTCATGTTCCCAGAGACCGCATCGTAGGCGGTCATTTCGACAGAGAACGAGACCGGGAACGGGCTCTTCCATCTCCTCGCGACCGTTCGATTGTCTCCCCACATGATCGACCGATCCCTTCTCCTCACGATCGACCTCTCGCTTCTACACACGACAGACTGGTCCCCTCCCCTCACGACCGCGACCGTCCTCCTCAACACATGCATAGGATGTCTCCGCTCGGCCGTCCGTCTCCCGGCCAAGGTCCTCCCCCCCCTCGAACTTCTGTGCCAACACAACAGTCACCCCCTGGCCCGACCCATCGCATGGCCGTTGGTCCTCCCCCGCATGATCGTATACTGCCTCCAAATGAGAGAGATCGGATGCCCCCGCCCCTCCATGAGCGCCCACCACACGACAGGGACCGCATACATCCGCCGCCTCCCCACAGACAACCTCCACCCCTCCTTCCAGGGCAAGGGCAATTCCAGATGCACCCTCCAGATTGGGACCCTGCCCGTGAACGAGACATGGCCCGAGAACGCGAGTTGCCAATTGGCATGGCGGGTCCTCCACGTGACCAGGTTGACCAGACCCGCGACGCCGAATTTGGATACCACCCCCCCGATCACGAGCGGGCTGCTTACCTAAGAGAGCGTGACCGTCAGCGGCTGAGAGAGGCATCCAGGGACCAAGCCATGCTTCTTCCCCAACGCGAACGTGACCTCAGTCAAAGAGACATCGCCATGCAGAGGGAGCGGGAGATGCACACTGCACGCGAACGGGACAGGATGATGGAACGCGAGTTCATGGCGAGAGAGATGGAGGGCGGTCCCATCATGCAGCGGGAACGGGAGATGCGGGAGCGGGAGCTTCACATCCAGCGTGAACGTGAGCGCGTTGCTCTCCACCGCGAAGGGGAGACCGGTCCAGGGATACCCCCCAGAGGTCATGACCGCGAGAGAGAGCGGGATCGTGAACGACGAGCAAATTCCCGCATACCATCTCCCCATCACGTGATAACGATGGGCGGCCCAGGCGTACCACCGCTTGCTAATACCAGTACGGCTGGGCCAGGTGCTCCTGGGCCCTATCACCAACATCCTCTACCACATGATCACACTCGGGAACGCGAACTTCAATTCATGAACGAGCGCGAACGGCAACTCGCTTGGGAACGGGACAGAGAACGGGAGCGCGAGATGGACCGTCGGCAACACCGTGAAAGGATGCCTGATCGCGAGCGTATAGGCATACCCATCCCAGAACGCGACAATGAACGGATCACTCTTGTTGACAGAGAACGCGCAGCGGCCGAACGAGAGAGGGCGATGTTCGAACGCGAGCGGACGGAGAGAGACCGCCCCTTCCTTGAACGAGACCGGCTCGGGGGGGAACGGGCTGCGGAGAGGGACAGAGTTTTTCTCGAGCGGGAACGAATGGCTATTCATGAAAGGGACCGTGTCATGCATGAACGAGAACGCGCTTTACCTCTCGAACGTACCATTCTGGAGCGTGAAAGGGTCATACTAGAGCGTCCAGGGGATCGTGAGCGCATGCCTATACGACACCATTTCGACATATCGGAACGTGAACGGGCGGAAGCAATTGAATTTGGGAGAGAACGTGAACGTCTTGAAGCAATGGAAAGAGACCGGGAGAGAGGATTCGAAGCCACTGGCGCAAGCATAGCTGGTCCTTCCAGGGACAGGGAGAGCGACAAGGATCGAAAAGTCGTCGATGTATTGATGGTTGACCGCGAACGTGACGAACATCCCGCCGGACCTACATCTGACCGGGAATTAATTGAAAGACGTGAACGGGAGCGATTGGAGGTCATGGAACGCGAGCGGGCGGTTGTGATAGAGAGAGAACGGGAGCCGATGAACAGCGCAACGCGCGAAGGGGAGCTAACAGACGTCGAACGGGAAAGGCTCGACGCCCGGGAACGTTTCGAGATGCTTCAACGGGAACTCACGGAACTCTTTGAGCGCGAGAGAGTTGGGGGTCTTGATATTGTGGAGCGCGAACGACTTTCGAGGCTAGAACGTGAAAGGTTCGAGATACTCGAGCGAGAGAGAATAGAAATGCTCGAGCGCGAGCGGCTGGAGATGCTTGAGCGCATGCCAAGCGCAGAGGAGCTCGCAAAGGCCAGGAAAGACAGAGAGAATAAGCCGTTTGTCAGCCTTGGAACGTATGTCTGGCCGCGCACACCTTTCCCTTACTACTTCCCAGAATGGATTCCGATACCCATCGTCGAAGAGGACAAACGTAACGAAGCCAAACCAACCGAGGCCGGTTCGAGCTCGGGTTCCTTGGTTTCAGCTACACAGTCTGCACCCGCGACGGCACAAATACCCACAGAGCTTCGACTTACAGTGCTCGTTCCACCATCTTTTCTACCCCCCGCACGACCCCAGAAGTTCCGCCTCTGGGGAGGCGGTCTACCTCCCCCGCCGCCTTTCCCGTTCACACCATCGACCTACTCTTTCTCTCGGCGCCGTGTTTATACAGATGATTCTGACGTCATTCAATGTGCAGTGCACGCTGGCCTTTTGACGTGGAGCGGTATTGCGAGAGCAAGGAAGGAGGGCCGAACGATACGCGTTGTCCTCGCACTCGTACCAACCCTAGCTTCGGCTTCTGGAGCCGTCAAATGCGGACAAAGCGAAGGTCGTATCAGCACGAATGGTATCAATACTAATGGCCACATGAACGGCACTGCCAGCGCTCCTCGCACCCGCACGAGCACACCTCTCCCACTGCCCGCTGCCTCGACTTCTTCTGCCTCTTCCTCGAATAGCGACCTTCAACCACCTGGGTATGCAGGCGGTGTTTGGGCAAGCCGCTTCATCGGTGGGTGGGGCGAGTCATTCTATGGCGTAGAGAACGCTGGGAGAGGCGAGAGTGCAAATCGAATGACAAGTTTTGAAGAAGCTGAAGACGATGGAAGAGGTTGTGTTAGTTGTGGCTGGGGATGGGGACATGACGGGAGTGCGTTCGAGGTCATCAGCGTCGATGTTGTCGAGGTTTGTCGCCCCTGATCGTGTCTTCCGTTGCTCATCATGTGTGCCCTTTTCAGCAAAACGCACATGTCGCTCCTGGACTCGGTATTCGCAACCGTGTACAGCGGTTAGCAGAATATGCGCAGCGTCGTGCCGATATTCTTGGTCTCTTCCCACCGCCATCCCCACCCCTCTTTGATGTGACAAATATTCCAAAGAGGCGAAGGCTTAATGTTGACTTCACAGAGATGAAGAAGGCAGGGTCGAGTGAGCTAGCCGTGATTGCCGAGGAAGCGAAAAAGATGCAAGCGATGACAATTTCGTTTGGCGTTCCCGATCGGCGCAAGAGCAAAAGTGGGGTTGGGTATGTGCAACATTGACTGCAAGAGCTTTCCAGCTAATCCCACAAACTCAGGTTCAAGTACGACGCGCAGGTCGTCCAGCGCGCCCTCTTCCCTCACCGCGACGAGGAGTCGATCATCCATCCACCAGCCAAGCGTCGGAAGACGAGCGTAGCTCAGGAAAACCAAGCTGACGGTAACGTACACGCGAACCCCGTCGAGGACTCCGTGCGGGGTATCGTACTCGAAAGCACTCAAGAGACTTACCTCATCACCTGGAATGAAGACAAGGCGGAATACACACTGTCAGTGCTCGAACCACGCGAACGCCCCATCGATGCAGCTTCTCGGAAAACACCTCCGTCTCCGACAATACCACGACCACCGTTGCCCGAGGCTGCTTCGAAAAAGCAAGATAACGCCAAAAGGACGCCAACGGATGACCCGCTGCCGGATGATCCTCCCAAACCTCGTGTCTCGCAGGACGCCCAAGGTAGAAGCGACGACACGGACATGACCCCAAAACCATCTTCAATACGTCGCTCAGCGATGGATGCTGCGCTGACAGCTCGCGTCTTACGATCGAACATTTCCAGCGATGACTTCTGTTTCGACAACAACATGATTGTCATCGGGGGCTCTCAGCTCTGCACGGATGACAAAGCGATGGACGTAGATGGGCAGGAGGATACGGTCAAGATGAGAGTGCTTAGATGGCGATGGTACTCACGGTCATGACGTTGTTGGATATTGAAGTATTAATATCTCGTCTAATTATCTAGGTTGTATGAGCAGGTATCACTCGGTTTTCCATACATCATCTTCCCTCTTCGTTCATTACATGGAGTTGTCAAAGGCCATGTTACAGAAAGAGTGACAAAAGAAAAATGATGGCATTTTGATGATGACGAGAGCATGCTATTGCACATAAGTATAGTCATATAGTGCCATGCATACAGAGTGGTGCTCCGTGTGGGGAAGGAGCAGTGTAGCAAGTGAGGAACAGTATACATTTATTTCTAAAAAAACAAGCGTCAGACGAACCAAAGCCGACGGTTACTTGCACACCAAGTACCCACCAGAATGATACCATCAAACCTCTGTTTGAACCAGGACATCGTGTCGTCCTTGGTGACACGGTGCGGGAACCCAACACGCGCTTTGCGCTCCCTCCTCTTTGCAACACGCATACCCGGTCTCCCCATCACCACATAAAAATCCATGCCAAAGATCCCAATGCCCGGATCGTACCGCGCCCCAAGATCGATATGCTCCTGGATACCAAACCCAAAATTGCCCGTGTCCGAAAAATTCTTACGCCGGAGCTCGTATTCCTTCACTTTCAGCCCGCGTTCGAGAATTTCCTCGGCCTTGGGACCGCGTATCGTGACGTGGACTGCGATTTTTTCATTTCGGCGGATGCCAAAGGTGCGGACGGTGTATCGGGCTTTGGAGGTGACGGGTGTTTGGCCGGTGAGTTGTTCGAGGACTTTGGAGGCTCGGGTCAAGCGGTCGCCTGATTCACCGACACAGATGTCTGTGCAAGGGGCGGTTTTAAGCGCGTAGGTGGGGCTGGACGAGGTGGGACATACTGATGACGAGCTTCTCGATTCGGAGCTCCTTCATGGGGTTGGTAGGTGTCGTCTTTTGTTCGGCCTGTGTGGATATTGAGTAAACGGTGATACATACAGCCTAGAGGATGGAGGAGAGGACTTGCCATGGTAGACGTGTCGGCGTTATCTTGTCGCTGTCGAGAGTACGGATGGGTGTTGGCTTGTTGGGTCGCGAGTGTGGCTGAAACCTTGATCATGTCTACTGTATAGTCATTCGGCATCTGCCGACAGAGCAAGCTGAGACAGAACATGAAATGAAAAGGTAGTACAGAAAAAAGTGCATCATTTCGATCCTGCAAACAACCGGACACCTTCACCATCTGCAGCGCCAATGACCTGAGCTCGACTTGAGCGGGTGAGTACGTTGATCGCTCTGCGTAAAAGTGGAAGAGGCAATCCAGAGAGAGGAGATGGAACGGGTGGATCCGTGATCTCATAAAACGTCAAAATCGTGTTCAGCTGTCCAGATGCCGTCGCCTTGAACAGAACATGAGTCAATGCGTGCCAAAAAAGAAGATGCGACGAGAATCACCCATGTGTGTAGTGCTTCCGCCCATTCCTCGGGTTGTCGCCAGAACAACAGTACAGAGCGTGTTTGCTTGGCGGGTTCGTAGGCAGCCATGTTCTTCGAGACGAGCAGAGCGAGCAAGGATGAGAGATACGAAGGGAGCACACGACCTTTGCTAACGGCTGTGAGTATCCAAAGCGACGATGAGAATAAGGACACACGATTTATCCGTTCGTTGCGTAGTATTTCGTCCCAATCGCTCCCAGGTGCTTCTGCATCCTCGACACGAAGAACAAAGAGTTGACGGTGGCGTGCGTATGAAAGGATTAGCCGGATCCAGTGATTGGCGAATAGGCTCTGAGTGCTGGCAGTTGGCTGTTCGCTAATGTGATGTTCAGACGGCTGGTTTGCGAGCAAGACTGCACGATCTCACGTGAAGAACGGAGGCGCAGCATGGATAGAAGGCAAGAGAAAACCTGTTTCATTTATGAGTGGTCTCTGAGATGCGCTGGGGGTGAATCTGAAATCTGACATACCCGACGGTGCTGTATGAGGGACAAATTCCATTTGTAGGCCCAGTAAGAAATTCGACAAGGAAATGGTTAAGAGTACAGTATTATGTCTTCTCCACACTGAGTTCTCAATTCTTTGAATTGAGCTTTTGTCTAGATCCAAGCACAACAGTCCCTTTGGGGCGGCCCTGCCTATCGATATCCAACGGACCGTCGACCACCCTATGAGACCCGCCGTGAACAGACATCTTCACCTTGACAATCCTGCTCCCCCCGAGACGCCTATTCCCATGTTTTTGCTTCCGAGTAACACTGGGCGATGGTCCAGCCAGCGTTTCCGGTCCGAGATTCCATTCAGAGTGAAATCGAAGTGGTGGCGGCACTCGGTCATCCTAGGGAAGTGGTGAGGATCGAGTGCGCTATCTAGACCCAGTCACCTCACCTCTCCATTTTCTCTGGTATCCTCATCACCGAGCTGAACTTCATCTTCGCTTCCTCGGTTTGATTCTACATCTTCATCCCCTCGTACACTGAGTTGATCACCCTCCACTTCACAAGCTTTGTCTAACCACCCAAAGCTAGGTCCATCCCCTTGTAGCATGTCTGGGGCATTAGAATCAACCACCATTAACGAGTCGTCCTCCTTCTTGGGTAGTAGACGGTCATTGGCATTTTCGATCGCCTTTCTTTTCTTCCTCTCAAGGTTATACTGTAGGCCGTGAACCTGAGAGATGAAAACGATAGCGAGGAAGATACCTTTTGCTTGTATCGCTCAATATAATCTTGAAACGTTTTCACTCGCACGCGCTGTCCCTGCACCTCCTCTAATGCTTGCTCTAGCGCTTTGGATTTTTTATGGTTTTCGATCTGGAGTTTTGCAGCTTCTTCTTTCATGTGACAATACTCCTCTCTTGCATGTGCAAAACTGTGCTTTTCTTTGACGAGTTGTTCCCTTAGTAGTTCATTTCCGTGGCGAAGATGTTGCAACATCTGGTCGTGGAGGGCAACCGTTTGTCTCAGGGTATCCATTTCATGTTGCAATTCAGTCAATCGCCCCGAACTATTTGCGAGGGCGGCCTTAGTCTCCCTGAGTTCCGTCTTCGTTCGCGTGTGAGAAGTTTCATGCGGCTGGCCATTGGACCCAGGCAAGGATTGGGCTGGGGTAAGGAACAGAGGAAAGGCCTCCTTACGCTTGATGGGCTTGCGACAGCTGGGGCATAAAACATGACCTGATTGTGCATGATGGGCGAAATGTTCCTCCAGACAGAGCTCACAAAATCCGTGCCCTAATAATGAATAAGAGCAGATGTATCCCATCAGCACAAAGCAAGATCTAGAGTTGGCTCGGGGAGGTACCGCATTTGAAAACGAGTATGTCAGTGATGGAAACTGCGTCAAGATGAATTGGGCATTCGACAAGCAGATCCGACATTTCGCGTGTCGTTGTGGATCGTAGTCAGCGGCATCGCGCGTCGCGTCAAAGTCGCACAAAGTCACGCGGTCGACAATTCTCTTTCTACCCGTGACTCAGTAATATTCCAGAGCCCATTGCGACGATGTGGAGGCATAACGTTGTCCACATCACTGCCTTGCGTGGTACAATTTCTTTGCGATTACAATGATAGACTGACGTTTATCGTTAGACACCTAACCTGATTTATGTGTGCAACCATCCTCCTTACTTCCTTTTCATGTTTGTTGCTCGTCGACTGGGTAACTTGTATGTTGTGTGACGTGACTTTCTTTCTTCCTGTTCCAGTTGAGTACACACGAATGAATCGGTCTAGATGGATCCAAAGTTTAGGGGTCCTCGAAAAATCAGTGCAATTTGCTTTCTCCTCTCCATTCACTCGTCCAGATGTCATCCTACGCTCATCAGATGATGTCGACTTCCGTGTATTCAAACTCTTCCTCTCCCTCGCACCCCCAGTCTTCGAAACCCTATTCGATGCCCCCCAACCTGCTGAACCGACTGAAGATAGGGGAATCAAGGATGGCCTTGCTGTCATTCCCGTCACGGAAGGCAGCAAGACCCTCAATGCCCTCCTTCGATTTTGTTATCCGTGCACTTTGACAGAGGATCCGAGCCTAGAGGTACTACAAGACGTCCTGGATGTTCTTAACGCGGCTAGAAAGTACTCCCTCGATGCTATCGAGAAAAAGGCCCGTCAGGCAGCTGTGAACCCGAAAATATTGGAGACGGAACCTTTGAGGTGCTTTGCAGTGGCACATCGAGGACGTTTGCATGAGGAGACCTTACTCGCCGCAAAGTACACGTTAACACAGCTGTTGATCCCGTCGTGGTTCCAGGAGATCGACCTGATTAGTGCAAGTGATCTGCTCTCTCTGCTTACGTACCACCGCAAATGTGGGGATGCTGTCAATGCGCTGAGGCTTAATCTCTCATGGATTACGTCTCATTACCGCACTGAGCAGGCCTGCTCCTGGCTAGCTGGCACGTATAACAATAACAGTTACCAAAACAACTGGTTGTAAAGCATCCACAACGGAATATAGGTTATTCAACATGCGATCACTCCATTGGTGGGAAAACTTTATGAGGGAGACGTTCATACTGCTACAAGACAAGCCATGCAAAGAAACTATACTGGCTTCTGCAGAGAAGACTGTGCAGGCTGTGAAATCATTGAATTGCTCTGCCTGCTCCCCAAAGATCACTGAAGGTATGCGTGACTTTTCAGACCTGTTTGTGAGAAAAGTCGAGGAAGCCGTTTCTAAGGTAAGTAGATCGCCAAGACTCTTTGCAAATCTGAGCAATTTTCTTGTTGGATTGAGCTGGAGCTGGATTTCTGATGAATATTCTCTTGAGTGTCGTGAGAGGCTTGTTTTCATAAGATGGATGTGGTTCCTCTGACACATGCCTTCGCGTTGGTTCGTCTGTCTATGGACATGAGTTGTTTGCATTGTCTCACGGAACGAGAATTGATGTATTGAAGGTCGCTTTGTAAATGGCTGACTTCTGTGAGAGGACCCGGAGAACTGGCAGTTGACCCGCGAAAGCTGGCAGCAGGAGTTGAGAGAAATAGCGCAGCCTGGAAATTATCACCATCAAGCATAACAGTCTGGAGATCCGGATGTTGGCATATGATAATGTTGGGATGGATTCGTAGATATCGCAACGTGAGTTCGAAGTTGTGTCACGGCACCTCCGGGCACCATCTTTGAAAATGAGCATGTGGGGTATAGAGAATTGAAATACACCGACAAAACACTCGCTCGTGCAATTTTGGTACAGGATGCACTCCATACACTTGTTGTATGGTCTCCGAGCTTGAATTGCCAGGGTAAGCATTCACTTAATACCAATCGTCCTCCTATCCTTACCCTTGCAGAGACCTCAGTACTCAGTATTCAGGTGAGATCACTTCTTCGTGTTTTGTAATACCGGGCTGATTCATTGCTCGGTCCCATAGTCCAGTCATTGACATGGAAAGGCTGAATTATTAGCACCTTGCATAAATATGTGCGGATGGAAAGCAACATGATATTCAGACCTGCCCACAGATAACATACATACACGATGCATAAGAATGAAAGAAAGAGAACCTCTATTTGTTTGATATAAACAACCAGAGGAAAAAATGAACATGTTCGTGACCCCAACTTGAAAATCCTGCCATGTCAACCACCATCCTCCGATGAGCATAACCGTGTCAGAGTTACGACGTGGGAAAGGGCGCCCTTGGGAGTTGGCAAACAGATATATGAACCAGCGATGGAGAAAATGCGGCCCGACCCAGAAGAGATCAAGGCGCTGGCAGAGAAAATCGTGGAACAAGAAATGTCAGCTAGCGATACAGAGCAGTCGTCCGTGGAAAAATTGCCCTAGCAATTTAGCGTGGTGTTATTCCCTCGAGCACTCATAGATCCATGGCATTTCCTGATATCGCACGTAGTATTTCTCGTTAATGATACTGGTAGCATCAACACCAACAGGCCGCTGTGCGCGACTTGATGTGCAGTTTTAAACGTACCCAACCAGCAGACGACACTGAGTTAATAATGCAGTTATCATCTAGTATGGACGGCGAGCCCACTTCTAGGAGTCAACTGCTGCTGATAGTGGGACACGATGGCCCAGTACGCGCCAGCTGTCACTTTTCGAACTGATCCTTGGCGTAATGTCGAAGTAGGCCCGTCACTTCACGTTTCGCTGCGGAAGGTACGCTAGCTGTGCGAGTGGTGAGGCCTGTCACGTCGATCTCGTCGACTAGACTACATGTTTACCTTGAGCGTACGGAGACACTTCCTCTAATATTGCCTGAAAGGAAAGCACATCCATCGACCGCGCATGTTCTGCACACGATCTCATCACTACTATCAAGTCCGAAAAACTTCACACAGTACCTTTTGCACGATGGCGTATCTCGTCCGTCCATCCATGTTCAGAGAGTTTGGAAGAGAGCAGACGGAGAATTCTAGGGTCGGATTGTGTCAACGACCTATATCCGGGGAGAAACGAAGACATACCTATCCCATTCTCCGCTTTCAACCATGCGACGATGAATTTGTGCGTAAAATTCGTCTGTGTCAGACATTGGTTTGGACAAGGATAATACTACTCAGCATTCAGGTGCCCACCAAGCTTTCCGACACACGTGTATGTAGATCTCCGGCAACTCTCATCTTTGCAAAACTCTAACATTTGAATCAACGGATAACTAGTTTGTTGGATTGTTCCTCAGTGAGTCCAGGATCCTGATATTGTTCTTACATACTGGCGCTTGTCACGGATCGGGTCTCAGCCCTGCGAGTTCCCGCTCGGTCGGAGAATACCCAGAAGAGAACCTTATTTTCCGACCCAAATGTCGTCTGCTTCGTGCCTTCAACCATCGCTCCTTGAATTCTTCCTGCTTCGAGCTGAGTATCTCTTTAGCTGTTGTCCCGTCTTCGTTGTGTAGCTTGGAGTTGAGCGCTGAGCACTCACTGGCGCCTCTGGTGGGGCAAACGATATCGGCTCTCTGCATTCACAGAGCGACTCATTCTGCCATGCTGCACGCTCATCCCATCCCTCAGGTGTGTCCTCGCATTCAAGTTTGCAAGCACAGTGTTGCAATAGACTGAGCAAAGCGGAACGCCGAACACAACATACAGCGCTTCCGCCGGCAAGATGTACTTTTATCAGCACGTATGCATGAGGGAAGAAGGCATCAGGAAGGACCGCAGACGGTATGATTCTTACAAAGATGAGTACCAACAGTGCGAATGTTACTGTCCGTGTACCGGCGTTGATTACAAACACGATGATGCGTTGTTACATATACGTGTATTCAAACTCTCCCTCTCCCACCCCCAGTCTTCGAAACCCTCTTCGATGTCCCCAACTTGCCGAGCCGATTGAGGGTCAGGGAACCAAGGATGGCCTTGCTGTCATTCCTCTTACGGAAGACAGCAGGACCCTCAATGCCTTCCTTCGCTCTTCTCATCCATGCACCTTGACAGAGGATCCGAACCTAGAGGCACTACAGGACGTTCTGGATGTTCTTAATGCGGTTAGGAAGTATTCCCTCGATGCCATTGAGAAAAGGGCCGGCCAGGCAGTTGTGAACCCGAAAATATTGGAGGCAGAACCTCTGAGCTGCTTATGGTGGCACATCAAGGGCGCTTGCACGAGGAGACTTTGCTCACTGCAAAATGCACGTTAACACAGCCGCTGATCCCGTCGTTGTTCCAGGAGGTTGACTTGATCTGTGCAAGTGATCTGCTCTCCCTGCTTACCCACCACCGTAGATGAGGAGATGTTATATATGCTCTGAAGCTCAATCTTGGTTGGATTATGGAGGTCCAGGGGCCTGTAGCTTGCTACCACGTCAGAGTAAGAAGGTTATGGTGCGTGGCATTTTCGGCCGTGATTGTCGATGCGCGATTGGGGGTACACCCAGTTACAAGCTGTTTGGTTGCTACTCAACACAATGGTAGGAGCGCTCTATGGAGGAGACATTTAAGGGACCGCGAGAAAGACCACGCAAAGCAACTATGGGGCAACTCTGCAGAGAAGACTGTGAAGATTGTCGATGCAGAAAATTGTCCAGTTTGCTCTCCAACGGTCACTGCGGTCATGTGCGACTTTGTCGGTTTATTCGTGAGGAAAGTGGAGGAAACGGTTTCTCAGGCAAGTAGTACATATTACCACCGCATGCAAACAGTCTAACTCCACAATTTCCACGGCGGCTTTAATACAGAATGAACCCGGGCTGAAGCTAGAGCGACAGTCCCAATGATTTCACCAAGTTTGCGGGTCCGAGAGGTTCCAATAGACACAAACTGTATCTTCCCATCATGGGTGTAAGTTCTGGCTGATGGCCCGATCTATCTGAAGTGCCTGTACAACGTCTTATAATGAAGTCTGGTGATTCCTTGGTGACAAAAGTTGACCCGACCGAACAGAGAAAATGACAACTTAAGAGGTGTATCCAATAAGATAATTACATTAGGTAGGTGAGACAGCGGCAGCGCAGTCCAGGTTCACGGAAACCACTCACGGGAAACTCATACGCTGCAGGTCCAATATGATGTGTCTTCATCGTTGTCCTTAGCCAGTTTAGTGGCCACGACAACTTTTTAGACGAGGCATCAAGAACTCAATTGCAGGATCGTTTATCGAGTTCACATGGGCATTAGGTTCACTGTTCTGTGTCCCTTTACCCTTTATTGCGTTGTTGATGAAGGGAAATACAGTAGTAATATAGTCTTACAAAAAAAGTAAGGTACCACTTACAGAACTGGAATCCCCGTCACCTTTTCCCATAGGTTGCGGTCGGGACTGTTGATCGATACGTAGCCCGTTGGCTTCGTCCTCTTAACTTGATAGAACCTCGCCTTGTAATAATCACGAGTGACTACTAGTTGAATATCGTCCTCCTAGTCAGAATCAATCCGCATCCATTTCTTGTTTAATGCCGTCGAAGCCAATTTTATAATTTTGACCGTCGTCGGAAGCTAGTATCGTCATCAGTTTCTTCAATCATATGGTCGTCCGTGTTATCATCATTGTTTGCTTCTTGGTCTGTATCGTCGACCATGACGTCTGTATTGTCGACCATGTCGTCCACATTATTGTCGTCGTTTGTCTCCTTATATGTGTCTTCTTCAGGGTGGAAGCATTGCTTGTGGTAGACACACAAGCAATGCTTCTCTACCTGTCTGTGGTGAAGTTTTGGGACATACTGGTTGGTGATGACATTAGGATCTATATGTTCTGCAGAGGTTAAAAGTGGAACTATGAAAACCCCGGAAGATGTTACGGTACGCTCTAAGTGTATATAACGATTACTATACGAAGAAGATGCTGTCTAGCCCTCCGGGGATGAGTTCATGGCAGCTCTCCACTCCATAGCCCACCACACCAAACATCGATGTCAGTGACCTTTAAAGTCACAGGTACTGATTCTACTTCCTTGGTGTTGGATACAGAATGGAAAGTAGAGGAGGTAGTACGGGCCCCTCCGTACTTGTGGAACATGCTAGTGCCCACGCTTGTAAAATCCCGGCAGACGTCGATGACGAAGCTGAGCGCTGGAGCGCTGAAGATTGATCGACTCCGCACACCCCGGGACTCTACTCAAAAGACGCACTAGCGCTGCACTACCGTTACAGTTGTATTCACGCGATGGCTACCCACAAGCTACTGCATGCACGCACACGGGTAGTAGCGTACCGGGGGGCCTTCTTACACCTTGTCCCATTCGTTGCCCAGTACAACCACCCAAGGTCCGCTCTTGTTGACTAAATTTAGGGCCGCCTGCACAAAAACTGATGAGTACACGAGGCCGGTCTAGACGGACCTACCGAACTCTGCAAGTTCCCTTGAAAAAGTGCGGCAGTCAACCTTCTCCCTTGGCTCACCACCAGCGTATATCCCTCCAGTGAGTTACATCGTAGATATTGCTAGCTCCACAGACTACAACACCACCATCCAACAGGTTTTGCAACAATGTCTTGCGCTGCAGCACCTTTTGACCATGCAAAAGCCGATGTCATCCTACGCTCATCGGATAATGTCGACTTCCGTGTATTCAAACTCTTCCTCTCCCTCGCATCCCCGGTCTTCGAAACCCTCTTTGACATCCCCCAACCTGCTGAGCCGACTGAGGATCAGGAGATCAAGGATGGCCTTGCTGTCATTCCCGTCACGGAAGGCAGCAAGACCCTCGATGCCCTCCTTCGCTTTTGTTATCCATGCACCTTGACAGAGGACCCAGACCTAGAGGAACTACAGGATGTCCTGGATATTCTTAACGCAGCTAAGAAGTACTCCCTCGATGCTATCGAGAAAAAAGCCCGCCAGGCAGTTGTGAACCCGAAAATATTGGAGGCAGAACCTTTGAGGTGCTTTGCAGTGGCACATCGAGGGCGTTTGCATGAGGAGACTTTACTCGCCGCAAAGTACACGTTAACACAGCCGTTGATTCCGTCGTGGTTCCAGGAGATCGACCTGATTAGTGCAAGTGATCTGCTCTCTCTGCTCACGTACCACCGCAAATGTGGGGATGCTGTCAATGCGCTGAGGCTTAATCTCTCATGGATTACGTCTCATTACCGCACTGAGCAAGCCTGCTCCTGGCTAGCTGGCACGTATAACAATAGCAGTTACCAAAACAACTGTGGTTGTAAAGCATCCACAACGGAATATAGGTTATTCAACATGCGATCACTCCACTGGTGGGAAAACTTTATGAGGGAGACGTTCATACTGCTACAAGACAAGCCATGCAAAGAATCTATACTGGCTTCTGCAGAGAAGACTGTGCAGGCTGTGAAATCATCGAATTGCTCTGCCTGCTCCCCAAAGATCACTGAAGGTATGCGTGACTTTTCAGACCTGTTTGTGAGAAAAGTCGAGGAAACCGTTTCTAAAGTAAGTAAATTACCAAGATTCTTTGCAAATCCGAGCAATTTTCTTGTTAGATTGAGCTGGAGCTGGATTTCTGATGAATATTCTCTGGAGTATCATGGGGGGCTTGTTTCCATAAGATGGATGTGGTTCCTCATGCCCTCGCGTTAGCTCATCTGTCGATTGTTTGCATTGTTCCGTGGAACGAGAATTGATGTATTTAGGGTCAATTTGTAAAATGATTGACTTCCGTGGGGGACTCGGGTTAAAACTTTAACGTTAGCCCACGAACAGCTGGCAGAAGTCCACAGAAATAGCTCAGCCAGGATATTTGTCAGCGAAAAACACGGTCAGGCCCAATAGTCCGGAGATCTGGATGTTGGATATGAATCATCTTGGGACAGTTTCGTATATTGGGCTCAAAGTTGCGTCACGGCACCTTGATCCAACTTCAGTCACTATCATCTTTGAAAACGAGCATGCCAGTACGGAGAATTGGAATATACCGAAGTCATACTACAGAACACTCGCCCGTGTGATTTTGGCATACAGATGCACTTTATACACTTGTTGTGTGGTCTTCGAGCTTGACTTGCCAAGGTAGGCCGTTAATACCAATCGTCGTCCTATCTTCGCCCTTACCAGGCAAGACGAGTAGGTCACGTTGAAGAGCAAACAAACATGTGCGGACCTCCTTGTTGATTCAGTGACCACTTCTTCATGTTTTGTAATATCGAGCTGATTTATCGCTCGGTCCCTTGGTCGAGCCATTGACGGGCTAAATTGTTAGTACCTTGCATAGACATGCGTGGATGGAATGTAATATGGTATTCAGACCTGCTCACAGGTGACATACATCCATGATGCACGAAAATGAACCTCTAACGGATATAAACAATACACTGAACCAGGGAGAAAATAGTCAAACTTGATCATGTTTTGCTGGTTCTGTAAACGACTCCAACTCGATATCCTGCCATGTCAACCACCATCCTCCGATGAGCATAACCATGGTAACTGTATATGTAACATGAAGCTGAGCACTCACTGGCATATCTAGCGGGGCAAACGATATCGGCTCTCTGCGCTGTTCGGTCGTGGCTGGCACCACATTCACAGAGTAATTCACGCTGCCATGCTGCGCGCTCAACCCATCCCTCAGGTACGTCCTCGCATTCAAGTTTGCAAGCACAGTGTTGCAATAGACTGAGCAGAGCGGAACGCCGAACACAATATACAGCGCTTCCGCCGGCAAGATGTACGTCTACCAGCATGTATGCATAGGGGGAAAAGGCATCAGGATTCAGGAGGGATCACAAACGATACTAGTGGTGGATAATCCTCACAAAGATGAGTGCCGACAGCGCAAATGCTACTGTCCATACACCCGTGTTGACTGCAAGCACGATGATGCGTTGTAACATATGCGCCGTGCTTGCGAACCCGGACATGGGGATCAGATGCATTGCCATAGGGAAGCGATGCATGAATCCCTGTGGACATACCTTGCAAAGAGCATGGATGAACGTGCTCGGATGAGTAAGAATACCAAAATGGTGGAGATCAGGATGTCTTCACCGGCTGCGACAGCGAGGCTCAATGTCAACATGGCCTGCAGCAGTTGTCCGGCTCTTTGATTCAAGACACTCTATATATGCATGTACATACCTTGTACGTTCTGCATCGGGCACGGTGGTGTCAACAACATACGACCGGAAGCGAGTTATAAGCATGCGTTAGCAATTGAAGTTCGCAAAAACAAACATATGAACAGACCCATTTGGATTACCCAGCGCGCTTACAACATAAACTGATGTGGCAGTTTCTAGTTGCTGATTACTGACGGCAAAAATGTTGCCAACGTAGACTTACTAATAGAAGATGCTAAAAATACCATATCAGACGCTAACATCAAAGACCGCAAGATCTTACCGAGCTGAATGATTCCCAGAAGAAGCTACATCTAGAATTCAAGAAACGAAAATTATTTCGTAAAGAGCCAACTGACCCATATGAGCAGGAGTATAATTCTCTTTCCACTGACTAGGCCGGTTTTAAACAAGACAAAAACGAATTACAGGTCGGAACGCACAGATATGGATTCGGTGCAATAGAAAACTTTGGGTGAGTACTGCAGCCAAGGCCTGAAGTGTATCAGCGCTCGTGCGTGCATGGAGGATAGATAGCAACCTACTGACAAGAGCACTTGAACCTACCACGCGTTTTTAGACCAAGCAAGGAAACCATAGATCAACTACTCACAGTGAATTCCCTAGTGGCATCACGAGACATGAAAAATAGCTTGTCCAAGACTATTACTTACGGAATTCCATTGAAGAATGACGACGGATTCTCCAAGCCGGGCATGATGTATTTGTATGCTATATGAAAGGCAGGATAAACATGACATTTTTACCCCTGCCTATCGCTCAACATACCCCCAGCAACAGTCAACCCCTCGTGGGCAGAATTCAATACCCTAGCATAGATCAGGAATATCAGAATAAAGAGCAATGTGAAGCTCACCATATAATTGCTACCTGAAGAAGACGGTACGTTATTCCGCTTGGCTCATCGACAAAGTGACCTACAAATATCTTCATGCGCAAAGGATCGTTCTGATAACTGGATCGAAGGGTATTGTAAGTAGACTGTAGGTACGCGGGATGCAGGCCATACTGAACATAGTAGAAGAATCTGTCCAGAAATAGGTTATATTTACTCGTTGTGGTATTCTATGGATGGGGGAACATACGTTTGCATGCATACAATGCCATAAAATGCAGTCGTCAGGATAGCGGCAAAGTATGTAGAGGCGTACGCCGGTTCAGATGCCGACGCAGATGGGTCATATGCCATGCTCACAGCATGGACGGGGAGGTTGATAAGGCCATCGTTGGGATTCTCGCGCAGCAATTATGTATAACTTCGCACCTGTGCTAGAGTGCAATGTGACCTGAGTAAGACCGAAATGCCGGCCGGCAGTCTGCTGGATATCACGGATCTCGAGTCTGCGGAGCACCCAAAATATTGTCAAGTACGCAGTTGACGAGTTGTATTCAGTCACGGCCAATTAGTAGGAAGACATCCCCGGATAGTGAAGGTGACAATGAATATTTCAACCCTCCCCAAATAGTATCCGTCTTCATCATCCGCCCACTTTTTCGACCAGCATATTCCGCAGATGGCCAGCCGAATCCTGAAGCCTTTATATCTGGCCCTGCGCACGGGATCAGGTGGTGTGTCCAAAGTCCAGTCTTAATGATTCACGTATCGTATGTGGAAGCGGAATAGCAAGATATTATTTCAAGAATATTTTTGCTATAGTTCAAAAGTTCATTGTTGTTGTAAGCTTAGTTCCCACTGCGTATTTGATCTCGCCAGGTACGTGCTGATGGAAGTTTAAGTACACAACGCCACATTCGGCCGATGCGAGTTTCTTGCTGCAAAAAGGGACTGGGCGGGCCGTCGAAACGTGAAGAT
This sequence comes from Xerocomus potaroensis, assembly GCA_038088895.1. NCBI lineage: Eukaryota > Fungi > Basidiomycota > Agaricomycetes > Boletales > Boletaceae > Xerocomus > Xerocomus potaroensis. The sequence continues at coordinate 86,007 of JBBPJT010000004.1, read as the reverse complement.
GCTGCAAGCCTTGTTCCACACGGACTACCGAAGGCATCTGCGATTTTACAGGCCCATTTGCTATAGTCAGTTCTCCCTTGACTCACCACCACCTACTGTGCACATCCCTCCAATGAGTTGCATCGTAGTCTTGCCAGCTCTACAGATTACAACACCACCATCCAACAGGTTTTTGCAACGATGTCTTGCGCTGCAGCGCATTTTGACAATGCAAAAACCAATATCATCTTGTGCTCATTAGATGGCGTCGGCTCCTGTGTATTCAGACTCTTCCTCTCCCTCGCATCCCAGTCTTCGAAACCCTCTTTGAAATTCCCCAACCTGCTGAACCGACTAAGGATCAGGAGCTCAAGGAGAGCCTTGCTGTCATTTCCGTCGCGGAAGACAGTAAGACCTCGATTCCTTCAATTTTGTTATTCGTGCACCTTGATAGAAGACCCAAACTTGGGGACACTACAGGGCGTCCTGGATGCTCTTAATGCAGCCAAGAAGTACTCCCTCGATGAAAAGGCTTGCCAGGGAGTTGTGAACCCTGGAATGCTGGAGGTAGAACCCTTAGGTGATTTGTGGTGGCACGTTGAGGATGTTTGCATGAGGAGACCTTACTCGCCGCATTATCGCTACAATAAGCGATAAAAGAGAATCAAGGAACTGATGCGGTGGCACCGGGCAAAAAGTTACAGTTAGCGCCAGCTTACCACTCGCAAGTCATGGGCCGAGCAAAATTCAATGCGGTACATCAGAAAGGGGGCAGGTAAGCATGGATTTGATTGAGTTCAGATGGCTGTGTGATATACTATTTTTAGCTTGTTTCAAGAGGTGGGATGCTAGATAATGCATCCAGGACAAAACAGGTTTTTCTCAAACATTCGCCCCAGGATACTATTTGAAAGTGGTGTAAACATGTTTACAAAGTAGTATTTTACATATCCCACTGTTCTGATCACTTGTTACTCTGTTGTTTTATCCTACCAAGTCAGGTGTTTCAAGTGCGCATGAATAACTGTATATGTAGCTGGGAATTGGGCACTCACTGGCACCTCTAGCGGGGCGAGCGACGTAGGCTCTCTGCGTTGTTTGATCATGGCTGGCGTCGCGTTTGTGTGGCGATCCATGCCGCCATGCTGCATGTTCAACCCATCCCTCAGGTACGTCCTCGCATTCAAGTTTGCAAGCACAGTGTTGCAATAGACTGAGCAAAGCGGAATGCCAAATATAATATACAGCGCTTCTGCCGGTAAGACATACAGCTATCAGCATGCGGCATGAGGGAAGAAGGGATCAGGAGGTGTCACAGACAGTACTAGCCGTAAATGATTCTTACAAAGATGAGTGCCAACAGCGCGAATGTTGCTGTCCATATACCTGTGTTGATCGCAAACAGGATGATGCGCTGCAACATGTGCGTCGTGCTTGCGAACCCGGACATGGGGATCAGATGCATTGCACTAGGGAAGTGATACATGAAGCCCTGTGGACGTACCTTGCAAAGAACATGGACGAACGTGCCCGGACGAGTAAGAATACCAAAAAGATGGCGATCAGGATATCTTCACCGGCTGCGACAGCCAGGCTCAATGTCAACGTGGTCTGCAGCAGTTGTTCGGTTCTTTGATTCACAATGCTCTATGTATCCATGTACATACCTTGTACGCTCTGTCATCGGGCGCAGTGGCGCCAATAACATACGACCGGAAGCGAGTTATAAGCAATTGAAGTTCGCAAAAATAAGCATATGAACTGACCCATTTGGATTACCCAGCGCGCTTACAACATAAACTGGTGGATGTGACAGTACTAATTGCTGATTACCGATGACAAGAATGTTCCCGGCCCAGACTTACCAGTAGAAGATGCTAAAAATTACCATATCAGACACTAACATCAAAGACCGCAAGATCTTACCGAGCTGAATGATTCCCAGAAGAAGCTACACCTTGGATTTAAGAAACAAAATTTATTCCATCAAGAACCAGCTTACCCATATAAGCAGGAGTACAGTTCTCTTTCCACTGACTGGACCGGTTTTAAATAAGATGGAAACAAATTACGGATCAGAACGCACAGATATGGATTCGGTGCAATAAAAAACTTTGAGTGAGTACTGCAGCCAAGGCCTGAAGTATATCAGCACTCGTGTGTGCACGGAAAATAGATAGCAACCTACCGACAAGAGCACTTGGACCTACCACACCTTCTTAGATTAAGCAAGGAAACCATAGATCAACTACTCACAGTAAACTCCCTGGTGGCATCACGAGCATGAAAAACAGCTTGTTCCAAACAGTTACTTACGGGATTCCGTTGAAGAATGGCAACGAGCTTTTCAAGCCGGACATGATGTATTTGTATGCTATATGAAAGGCAGGATAAACATGACATTTTGACGCCCACTTGTCGCTCAACATACCTCCAGAAACAATCAATCCTTCATGAGCAGAATTCAATACCCTAGCATAAATTAGGAATATCAGAATGAAAAGCAATGTGAGGCTCACCATATAATTGCTACCTGAAGAAGACGGTACGTAATTCCGCTTGAATCATCGACAAATTGACTTACAAATATCTTCATGCGCAAAGGATCCTTCTGATAGCTGGATCGAAGAGTGCTGTGAGCAGACTGTAGGTACGCGGAGTGCAGGCCATACTGAACATAGTAGAAGGAACTGTCCGGAAACAGGTTGAATTTATTCGTTGTAGTACACCGTGGACGAGGGGTACATACGTTTGCATGCATACAATACCATAAAATGTAGTCGTCAGAATAGTGGAAAAGTATGCAGAGGCGTACGTCGGTTCAAATGTCGAGGCAGATGGGTTAAACGCCATGCTTACAGCATGGACGGGGAGGTCGATAAGGCCATCGTTGGGATTCCCGCGCAGCAATTATGTATAACTTCGTACCTGTGCTAGGGTACAGTATGACCCGAGTAAGATCAAAACACCGGCCGGCCGCCTGCTGGATATCACGGATATTGGGTGTGCTGCCAGGCACTGGCGCGACGATGCCACCAAGACGAATTCGAGCCACAGTTAATTATTTGGTGCTGAGATCATGATGATATATATCTCTTGATTTCCACAGGTAGGTTGAGGCGGTCCAAGTAGTCTGGTGGCCAGACCGCCAAGAGGCTGCTGAGGCGAGGCGAACGTCGTTAGACTTTGGAAACCGGTTAGCGGACTGGTCACCAGACTACGATCCGGGGTGACAAAGAATTAATTTCGCTTCCCAAATGGTATGAACCGCCCGCTTTTTCGACCAACACGTTGCAGATGGCCAGCTGAATCCTGGAAGCGTTTATATCTGGCCCTGCGTACAGGATCGGGTGGTGAATCCAAAGTCTAATCTTAATCATTCACGTATCGTATGTGGAAGCGGAATAGCAAGATATTATTTCAAGAATATTTTTGCTATAGTTCAAAAGTTCATTATTATAAGCTTCGTTCCCACTGCATGTTTGATCTCACCAGGTACGCGCTGATGGAAGTATAAGTACACAACGCCACATTCGGCCGATGTGAGCTTCTTGCAAAAGAGCACTGGGTAGTCGTTGAAACGCGAAGATGCTGCAAGCCTTGTTCCACATATTACTGAAGGCATGTGCGGTTTTACAGGCCCATCAAGCATAGGAGACTATATCAGGAAAGGTTCCCTGTACATCATGCTGTCCCGGTAGCTTTCTTGACAGACAGAGTTGAGCATGTAGGTTTGATGAACTCGACATCTTAGGATCATTCGGCATAGCTTCCCAACCAGCGGAGCCTTGACGGGTGGCCTAGTAGCCATTTCATTGATCTGGCGAAGCAACTGGGTCACCGACGGACCAAACGCTTTGACGATTCGTGGAAGGCTCGGGCGGCCGCTTCCCGACAGGAAGGCTTGTGAGATCCTCTGGAATCAAATGATGCTCGTGCAAACCAAAATTCCTAGGTATAAATTAAGGGTTGGATTCGGGAGGGCAAACTCACCCTCGGGGTGTTTCGTCTCCTTCAATCACTCCGGTTAGTTTTCTTGTCACACTGATAGGCCACCGTTCATCATTAGCTATCAGATGTCTGGGGAAATACTCAGCCCTGCCCTCTCCCCAGCACCGTTTAACCACGCAAAGGCGGACGTCATTTTGCGTTCGTCGGATGGGGTCGATTTTCGCGTCTTTAAACTGTTCCTCTCCCTCGCTTCCCCCTTTTTTGAAACATTGTTCAGTATTCCCCAACCTTCTCAAGCGAGCGGGGACCAGGAGATCAAGGATGGCCTTCCTGTCGTTCCGATGGTTGAAGGCAGCAAGACTCTTCGTACCCTTCTCAGCTTCTGATATCCATGCACACTAGTCGATGATCCACATCTCGAAGTGTTCGAGGACATCCTCGACATTCTTGAAGCCGCTAGAAAATACTCTCTGACTATCATCGAGCAAAAAATTTGTCGTACCCTCTCGAAACCCAAGATCCTCGAAGCTGAACCTCTGCGGTGTTTTGCCATCGCACGTCGGGCACGCTTACAGGGGGAGACGCTGTTGGCTGCAAAGTACACCTTGACACAGCCGCTTATTCCTGCATGGTTCGCGGAGATCCATCTGATCACCGCTGCTGATTTACTCGCTTTGCTCACCTACCATCGAAAGTGCGGAGACGCAGTGTATGCGCTAAAGACAGACTTGTCATGGATGAAATCACACTATGGAAGCCGCCCATGGCTCTACGGGAAGTTTCCCGGGTTAGAGGGACCCTCCTTCATCTTTGGTCCTACGTCCCAAGCTCCCCGCCGCGATTGTCAATGTCTAAAAACACCTACTAGGTTACTCAAATGGTGGGAACTTTTCATAGAGGAAACTTTTGAGGCATTGCGTGCGAGAAAGACTATGTGAGGCGACAGTGAAGCGTTTTGCGGAGAAAACCATTGAGACGGTCAGAAAGCTCAGTTGTCTAAATTGTTCTCCCGGCGTTTCGGAGGACATGCAGGGCTTTACGGAATTGTTGGTAAAAAAAGTAGAGAAAGTGGTTTCCGAAGTAAATTGGAATTAGTAGCTCTCGGAGATTCACAGATGTGCTAACGCTTTATCTAGCAGATCGATTGCCTTAACAGTCTATGGGGGAGAGCAGGCAAAAATCGAAATAGAAGTACATAACTGGTAATCGTGCGAGGGAAGGACCTAGTGGATTGTCAGCGCGAATGGTTCTCCATCCGTCTCGAGTATGTTAGTGCCTTGTCAAGCGAGTGTATCACTCGTGTTATCAATACGACCCATTATCGAGACATTATTCTTCCTCGCTCTGATCCTGCAAGAAGGCCATGATGCTTGCCCGAGCGTTTTGCTTAAAAATCGTTGGCTTTACTCCTGATCGAACAGAGAACGTCTCCCACCTTTTTTCGCGTAGGCACATCCCCATCACTGTCTCCTCGATCTGCAGACTCCACCGTCACCGATGAGCTGTGAAGCGCTCTTCCACGTTTCTTCGTTGCCTTGTCAAACTCCTGCACATCCTCTGAACATAACAACGGATTCCAATCAGAAGCATACTACTAGTATTCGATTGCCTACTCACTAAGTTCTTGTGCCAGTTCTCTCTGTTCCCTGATTACTTTTGCTTTTTCAAGGCTGTACCGTGGCGTCATCCCAAGATCGCCAAGAATCGAGTGAAGTCGCTTGATTTGCTGCGAGGGTTTATCCAGTCCTTTAAATTCCTTCTTCCAGACCTTGCGCACGCCGCAAGCGACGACTATGTTCTAAAGAGGTGTCATTAGCACAAAATTGTCAGTACAGAAACGCGATACCTTGAGTCTGCTTGTGGTTTCCTCATCTTTGGAGAGGGCTTCCTTCTTTCCTCGTCTATTCCTTTCATCCTTCGGGCGTCTAGTGGACTCCGGCTGCGTAGATTCCTGTTCCAGTTGGCATTGATAGATAAAACAGGGTGAATAAACCATACCTTCTCTTGCTTCTTTTGCCGCTTCTTCGGTGGTTCGTCAATGACCGAAGACAACTCAGATTCCATCTATGCCGTGTTAGTAGACTTGGGTCGGTGCATCAAATAAGTACTGTACTTACAGGGTCCCCATTCAGTTCCTTCCCTTTCGAGACTGAATCTTTCGGTGACCCGGTCTCAAGGTTTGGTTTGCAATTAGAGCTCGATGGGCCAGGATCCATTTCGACATCTGACACGTTCTTCTTGGTCTTCTGCTGCTGTGGCATATCATGCGAATATTCATCAACCACAGAGGCGGAAGACTATCTTGGACGAAGGTACCTGTTTTTGTCTCGACTTTGCAGACCCTTTCTCTTTCCTTGGTGAATGAACAGGCCTTTGCGCCCCAGATTGCGGTACATCCTTGTCATCCGAGGACTCGATGATGGCCTGTTGATGATGGTTGGTACAGGCACAGCAAAAGCGCCCGATAAGAGCCTTACCTTGGACTTGTATTTCACGTCGCTTTCTGGTTTGTTCGACATTTTACTTGACTTAATTAACATGTTGGTGATCTGTTATCATGATACGATCAACAAAAAGGCCTCACCTTGGATGGCTTTGAACGTGTAGAGGCTTTCTTCGGTGGTCGAGCATCGTTCTCAGATTCGTGAACTGCAGGCTGCTCATCTAAAGAGTGCATCTGGGCTTTCTGTACCGATGTGTGCGTCGTCGTCATGACATGTAGATGATCTCAAGTACCGCACACACCGCTCTAGGTTGACGTGCGCCAGTCCTGCCAGCCACACTACCTGTCTTCCCCTTTTCTTTCTTCTTTTCGGGCACATTGACCGGAGGCGACTCCGCATCGACCTCCGAAGCGGCCCGGAGATTGTTCTGGTCCAATCTCAGCCTACAACATCGTCTCATGAACGCGCAGCAACCAGGGTCTCACCACAGCCGCATGCACAGTAGCCTTGATAAAGGATTTGTAGTCCCCGCCGTTCAAGACGTCCTCCTCAATATCGAAGTGTATCGCTAGTTTCTGACGCACGATACGTACGGTCAATTGGCTAAATACCATCAAAGACGTGTCACAAGGTGCACACTGCTCATAGTAGGATGCTTACCTGAGTTGATCGTTGTCCTGCGCGCTCGAGAGAATATCCAATATAACAGCCTTGAGCTCGTCCGTACTCGGAGGGGCCATTATATCACTTGGTGGTTGTGGTCGTCCTAAGCTGTGACATCCCCGGACCCGCATTCATCACGTGATAGAATACACAGCAGTCATCTGAGGACGTCTTTTTGATTCTACATCACAGTGGTTGACTTTCCTTCTCAAAGACTCTATTAAAGCTTAAAGCACCAGCCACCGTTGAATGCGAAATTTGTCAGACCCAATGTCTGTTTCAAGTCGGCCAGTCTCTCGGCCAGATCTCTCAAAGAAAATGAAAGCCTGTTGCTAAAATAGCTTCTCAATGCGAGTCGGTCCCGGGTCAGTATTGGTTACTTTTGATACATTTGCAGAGGTTCTCATAGGGAAGAGGAAATAAATGATATAATGGCCGGTCAGACTGCCCACCGCAGGCGCGTTGATGATATTCTTCTCTGTAGATCCCTTGTCCAGACAACAGGCCGTGTGGCCTGCGAGTCGATTGTCTACCCAGGTCCGGGCAATGCATGGCACAATGATATTCGAACCAGCCATTCACCAACGCACAGAGGTTGTTATGATGAGTAATCATTGAGAAAGACAATTTTTGTGCATTTGTGGTCCACCTAGATGCGACCCTCTCATGCTCGAACTAGGGCTAAACACGTGTCTGCCCTTGCCTCGGATTACGACCCACACGGTAACGTATGAATTCGCATTTGATTGTCACTGGTTTACGGAATCCGGACAAAGATTGAAATGGTCCATCCAGTAACTACAACTTTGACTTGATCGTCACGAGCGAAGCATTCTGTTGTAAAATCTTGACAGCTTCTGATACCATGTCATCCACGATTTGTTGGGCCGGAAGGACATCGTTTATGAGTGCGGCTACCCGTCCGATCAACCACGCCCGAGATTCTATCCACTTCTCAGGGTGTTGTTCGAGGTCGTGGTCGGCAGGTATTATACCCTTTGACGTCAACTCCTTGATTTCCTCTTGCCGATTGTTATTCCTGAAGAAAGGTTGAAAGGTGGCGTGGAAGATCATGAACGAATGTGGGAACAAGGCGCATATGGACTTACCAATCGTCCACATATGCCGTTCTGCGCACTCGTAAGGGCCGTCCGGTGTAAATCAGCGTCGTTACGGCATCCTCGTAACCCGCGCTCAGCAGAGCCTCCTTGTGTGCTTTCGGGGCACTCGCCTCCTTAGACGCCACGAATCGTGTCCCTACCCACACGGCCTGCGCGCCCCACGCCAAATTGGCAGCAAGCCCTCGGCCGTCATAGACAGCTCCAGCACCAACAACATAAACGGGCTTCCCTGTCAGCGGTGACTTGTGTCCCTTGACCGCATCCACACACGCAGGGATGAGAATCGTTGCGGGTGTATCACCTGTGTGTCCGCCACCTTCGCCAGCCTGAGCGCAGATGAGATCCACACCAGCGGCAAGTGCCTTGGCGACATGTTTGGGGTGACCAACCATCTACAATATCACATGAGATTCCCGAGATTCCCCATCCGATGTCCGGCGAACCCACGTTCATGATAGGGATCCCCGCCTTGTGCAACCTCTCGACCGCGTGTGAAGGCGGGACACCAACAGCACAGACAAAGAGGGAGGCTTTCTCCTCAATGATGACATCAAGGAGGTCATTCAGTTGCCCCTTTTGATAGTCATACTACGTTGTGGCCGTCTGAGCAGCGCCACGCTGGAAGGAGAAACCACATACATTCGTCTTGCGTGCATTTCCACCGACCTGCGGGATAAGGAGATCGACACCGAAAGGACCATTGGGATCTTTCAAGGCTGCCTTGATGGCATTAATCTAGGCAGTTGGCAACCCTTCTTGTGAGCGTGTGGATCTTTGGTTATTCTGGCATGTTCGCCCGCACCTGTTGCCTGAGCACTTTCGGGGTATAGCCATGACCGCCAATGACACCGAGTCCACCGGCGTTCGTGACTGCCGCAGCGAGTTCTGGGCCAGCAGCTACGTTCATACCTGGTTCGAAACGTAACTGTCAGTCACGCGAGCGACGTTGTAAATTTGCACGCCATGTACCGGCGAGTAGGATGGGATGTCGGATCCCAAACATCTCCGTCAGGGGGGTTGAGATGGAGGCCATGTTGGTTGGACTGTGGTAGAAGACTAGGATTAGTTTGTTTCAGCGCCGAGCGTCATTTATATGTGGTCGGCTATGGCTTCTGCTCCGGTTTGCCGGCAATTGCCAGCCAGCAGGTGATTTGATGTGATTTGATGATTCAACAAGATCGGCACATGCTCACCCCCGTGTGGGGTTCATCAATTAAGGCAAAAATGTGGTGGTTAAATCATTAGTAGATATCCTCGGTATGGAACACGAAAGCACGGTATGTATAGTTAAAAGAGTGTATCGGATACATGAATTGACAACCGTCCACGGGAAGGAGTGTTGAAATAGCAGCTACTATCCAATGGGTGAAAAAAAGATTTACAAACCCATAACTTCTGAATCACTGTACGAAGGCAAAGATGGTGATCCAGCACCGGATTGAATAAGTCGGCGCAGCCGTGCAAGTTCAGAAGCAAGGATTCTAAATGGCGGATATTAACAACCTACAGCGCAAAATTTGAACATGACTCTTACTTTGCAGTTTCAATGGCTTCGTTACTGCGATGAGTTTGCTCCCCCAATTGTTCTTTAAGTCGCTTGATCTCTTGTCGAAACTCGTCCTCTGTTTCCTTGCGAATTGCGGAGTCCTCTTCCTGGAGATCTTTCACCTTCGTTTGGCCTTGTTGCACTGTCTTCATCTCCTCCGCTAGTTGTTTGTATTTCTTGCCAATTGTTTCTGCCTCTTTTTTCACTTTGTCTTCCCGTTTGCGCATTTCATCTTTGAGTCGGTCCGTCTCGTGCTTCCAACTCTCTGTCATATTTTTGATGCTGTCACGCAATGTGATGTACTCTCGTTCAGACTTTTGAGATAGTGCAGTCGATTCAGCAAGGGCCGTTTCCATCTCCCTTAGTGATCGTTTCGAGGTAGTCGTTTCCGTCTTGAGTTGCGATTTCAGGGTCGCCGCTTCTGCTTCTGCCTTACGTGCCCTCTCGAGAACCTTCAGAAAGGGTGAACAATGGATTGCAATAAAAATAGGAAAACATACTTCCTGAAGTAGGCGTTCTTTGCGTGCAACAACATTGTTCAAGCCTTCATTTTCTAGTCGAAGACGTTCTCGTCCTTCTTTCAAATCTTCTGTCTGACGTGTTAGTTGTGCAACTGTACGCTGTGAAAGACGAAGCTGAGTTTTAGTATTCTCGAGTGCGTTCCTTGCGTTGATTACACCCGTTTGCAGGTCGGCCAAGACTTTTGAGGTCCCTCCTGGGGTAAGCGAGAACCGACGGTTAGGTGATGCTGGTGCTTGGAGACCTGAGGGCGTGGACTTCAGGGCTGCAACAGCGTTGGCAGCACTTGAATCTATTGGCGTTACGGGAGGGGGCGTTTGGGTGGAGATGCGATTTATGTTCGGGGATAGACCGTCGTCGGCTAGCGCACGGCCATTACCTATGAACAACATATTTGGATATAATTAAGGGCGGGCTTAAGAGGTTCGGCAGATAAGTGACTGACCCACTGCTGCGACAGGTATGCCTGGTGAAATAACATTCATTAATGTGGTTGAATCTTCGGTCAGTGAAAGACCTCTAGCCTTTGACTGGTAAGGACATACGACTGAGAGTACGTGTAGGACTGGAAATACGCTTGATGGGATCCCTACTGCTTGAGAGAGCTCCAAAGTCTACCGGAATGCCTTCAGGGATCCCTTCTGCCTTGAAGCTTGGCGTCGCACTCTCTCTGCGAGGAAGCGGAAGGTTGGAGTCACGGCCGGCCAGCCCCTGCAATACATCGAAGCTGGATCTGCGCCTCGCCTTTGGAGTTGTAAAACCGGCATTGTAAGAAGAGGGAGGAGAACTAATGTCGAGGACGTCATCGGAATGGTGCGATACATGGTTTGGGGGAGCCATGAAGCCCGGAGGAAGAGGTCGCGGACCACGTAAAACGATATTCTCTAGACTGTGCAATTGAGCCTGTTGCTGTCGAATGGAGTGCTTCAAGGTTGACATATGATTCCGGACAGCCACTATGTAGAAACGAATGAACCAGGTAGAGTCAGGGTGACAAACAATTCGCAATGAACGATATTAAGAAATACCTGGATCGCTGAGAGCAGGAGAGGGGCTTGGCGCGCGTGCAGAACGCAATGAGCCGCGCGACGAAGACCTAGATAATGGACGAGAAGGAGTGAAAGGTGAGGTAAGAGGACTTGACATTCAAAAGTAAGGATCGTAATGGTCAGTCTATGGACCCAAGCAGAAAAAAAAAAGGTTGGGCCGCTAGAACGCGGGTGCAAGTAATATGTACCCGGAACAACTTGGTAGTACCTACCAATTAACCTTCCCTGGGATGATATTTATTTGTGTTAGAGGAACATACGCGATCATGTGACTCGCCTTAATCGTGTTGCGATTCAAGTCGCCGTTTCTCCTCTTCACCCAATGGCCGACTGTGGCATCTGTCTTGACGCGCTGCGCAGTCCAGTTTCTGTGCCGTGTGGTTTGTTTGGCATTTGTGTGCGCGTTTATGTCTTGTTTGATTTCCATCTGACAGGGCATGTCCACTGTGAAAGGTGTCTACGAAACCACATTAGTACCGGCGCAGACGCGCTCAAATCTACGTGTCCAACCTGCCGCAAACCATTTCACATAGGTTTACATCTAATGCACATCATTCGTGACATGCTCATCTTTTCTTAGCTACGCCCGACTTTACATTCGTGCCTCAAAAGTATCATGATTTCATCTTGCCTTCCGTCCGCAAAATATACATGGACGTCCCCTCCGTTACTGCACTGACGGGCGAAACCAGCCGATTGAACCAACGTATCGAAGCCTTGGTCAAGGAAAATGAGCATCTGCGTCGCCACTACGCGGAACACAAGGAGAAGCTCAAGGCCACGGAATCAAAGATGCGCATGATCACCGAACGAGAGGAAGAGATCCAACAGGAAGTGTATGTGCTACACGATAAATATGAGTCATTGAAAAGGAAATACTGCGAGATTCGAAAACGGTAAGCACTGGCACCCTGGTTTATGACTGAACCAACGCCATATACTATTCAAAGCGATTACGAAGAGAGTGCAATTCTCAGTTACAGGAGTAGCCAGAATCTGGAAAGTTCCCAAGAAATCTTACCGAAAGAAGAGGAACATCCAGTCTCTCTCCAGAATTTAAAGCTGAACCAGTCCAGACCGAAATGCGCCCTGCCTAGGTCTCGTTTGTCTGAACCTCGAAAAGATGACAAAGCGATTCAACTCGTCAAAAGACAACGAACACATCGACATTCCGACGTTGGCCCTAGCACCCCGCCGCGTAGAGTTATCGTCAAGAGTGAAGATGAAGAATGAAGTCATTGTTGTATACCTAGTTATATACTCACACCCGAAAGTAGTAGATACTTGCTGGATCTCCGGTGTATTTTAATCCTGCCATACGTAACTGACAAGTTCAATATGTCTGTACGTGTGGAGCGCGACGGGTGAATAGTGCATCAATGACCTAGGTTACCCGGTGTTACATCCAGACGGTTTTGTATGGTTGAATAGGTTCCCCACTTTCATCGAATCCATCAGATTCGGACGTACTGTTGTTTGCCAGCTCTCTATCACCCCTCCGGTCCATGTTCAATCCGGATCGCAAACGCGAAATGCGGACGAAGGAACGCATCGCGGTCTCAAACTCCGAAGCGATCCCAGTCAACAGCCAGGCACTGAATATCCTCTTGAGATTCTGCTGCTCCGCCACGGTCGAAAAATCTCGTCTAAAAGTATGTAGCAGCTATCGAGCACGACACGAAAGAGGTGTAGCGGAGAGCCTTGAAAAAATGCACGTAGGTGCCGAAGAAGCCATTTCTGTCACAAACCAGAAACAACAGCCCCAGCGATGTGCCTCCCGAACGCGGGGCGCAGCACCGCCCAGCACCGCCTGTGGGTTCGGCGAAGGAGTACCAAGGCGATCTTTGAAACCACGACCTGATGAGGTGCGCCATCTGAAGAAAGGCCTGACCCGACTCTTAATACCTAGTTTCGTGGGGTGCACGTACGGCAGTACGGAAGGAACCCTGGGAACATTCGTTTCGGTGCCAGAGATCTTGCACAGAGACAGCCCGCGAGGCAGTGATTAATCCTCGAAACATGGCTTCATGCGGGCCACATCTAGGATGTGGATCACGATTCTGTAGAGTAATCGCTGGACGATCCGGCCACACGGAATGTACACAAAGAGCAACCCCTGAACAAAAGAAATACTGTTACACGCACCTTGGCCTCATGAAACGATAGCAACGTCACTATGAGTTTAGAAGTGGCTCGAGGCCTCGTGCGGTCATGTGCATGAATCGTCTCGTAGCCATGGCATCGGATATTGTGTGCCTGGTGATTAGAATAATCGGATCTGAGTACTTGAACAGCAGTCAGTATCTGAATATGTTTTGCGCTCTAGGATAAGCTGTGTAAGTCCATATTCGGTTGTGCCCTGTTGACGTTGCTAACCCACTACGGTCCATGTGAACGCTCAGCACAGGAAGTGTACCTATTCTCATGATGTCCCACCCTCTTCCCCATCCCAAGAGAGACCACGAGACCGTTGCTCCAATGCGTGGCCCAGCTGGCGAGTTCGAGCCACAGCCCGAGAATCTGGAGCCTGTGGATGCGCCCGCTCCATTCAATCGGCCTAATGCGGACGTGATTCTTCGTACTTCAGACAATGTCGATTTCCGCTTCTACAAGCTCCTCTTGTCGCTGGCGTCACCCTTCTTTGCCAACATGTTCGCCCTGCCGCAACCCTGCCCCTTTGACCAAGCTGCAGATCAGACAAAGTTTGGTCTGCCCATCATACCCGTAGCCGAGAAGAGTCATGTTGTGCAGAGGCTACTTAGTTTCTGCTCCCCTATATACGACACGAAGCTCCCTCTCTTGGAAAATCTCGACATTGTCATGTCGGTCCTTGACGCCGCGGACAAGTATGATATGAAGTACGTGGGCAAATTCATCGTCAAGATGATTACGGCCCCCGAGTTCCTAGAACGGGAGCCCATGCGTGTGTTTGCTATCGCATGTAGGTATAGGGCAGAACCGGAGACGAACGTCGCTGCACGGCATATGCTGCGTTTCGCAGTATGGGAACCTGCCTATGTTGCGGAACTAGACTTCATTTCTGGTTCGGATTACCAGCGCCTTGTCAAGTACCACGCAAGTTGTGGGCAGGCGATGTCTCAACTCGTTCGGCTCTGGTCCCTGTTCCCACTGCCGCCACTCGATTGCAAGTTTTGTAGGAAGAATGGGCTACCGCGTCTATCTCTAAAGAACTACCAGGACAGTGTTATAGAAGCACTACGAGTACGCCCGTGTGCAGAGACGCTGACGAATGCGGAATGGATCGAGAGTATGGTGAGAAAGGCTGGCAGCTGTCAGAGTTGCCGTGATAGGGCACCAAGAAAGATGGAAGAGTACGCAAAGGAACTGGCTGTTCCAATAAACGAGATCATCTCCGATGTATGTGCCTTTACCGCCAGTTGACACATTCGTTAAGCTTTTTCGTCAGATCCACTTGGAGATCAAACCTTATTGAACCGGTCGATTGACTCGAACCTTGTATCTTGTCCATGGACAATTTGTGGAGACGCATGGCTTGTACTCATGTACATTTTTTTATTATTTATTCGTCGGTTGTAGTCTGTTGCAGATACCATTATTGTATTCGGTGCCCAAGCCTCGAAAACGCGGTCACGTGATAGAAAGCAAAGAAACGCGTGACTTCTCGTTGACATATACTTGCACTCGTACAATCGTCTTATTACAGGTTGTTTGACATGGCTCTGTATGAAACGCCATCGCGAATATGGCGCAGGATCGAGGACGAGCAAGAGCCTTCATCGCTGCCTTCGTTGCCAGCAATCGAGCACTCCACCGTACCATGTACCGAATATGATCAGACAACCACGGACGACGACGACGACGACCTTTTGCCCGTACATTCGACGCCTGCAGCAGCCTCTTCCCATAACGCCGCCGCCACCGTCCGCCTGCAGTCGAGTACGTCCAGCACGGTCCGCTTCGCAGCTTCAATTGCTTCTCGTTCTGCCTCGGTAAAATCATCACAGTCGAGGTCCTTCGGTCGAGCCACCCAAAAGAGTTTCGACGTGAGCGCTATCACATTGCCTCCCCGTGACCCAGAAGAGGATACCGAACTGGAGGAGGGGCAACCAGAGAAGAGTACCAACAGCGTCCCGGAGGCATATCTACCACCTCCAGAGAGTGATGAGGCCGAGGACATGTCTCTGGCAGATGCATTGGAGTCGGTCAGTCGGGCTAGTTCTCCTTCATCACCAGAGCCACCACCACACGAACCTACTCCGAAGAAGAAAGGAATTCAATACGACTACTCGATTTCTCTCCGTTCCGAACCACAGGTGGGCTCATCCCCATTCTTGAGAGTATCTTATTGATACGAGAAATTACCTCAGCCATCTCCTATAAACAAGTATCGCAATGTGGTCCTGCGCCGACCTGTCACCCGTACTCGAACGCCATCGCTTTCGCGTTCGACGTCTTCTTCAGCATCTTCTCCACCTAATTCCACCCCCCAGAGCAATCGCTCTATTGCATTACCAAGGGACCCAGAGTCGCCTATTCCAGGTATCTATATTCCTCTTCCTCGATCAACCAGTGGCTCGCCAGCTACTGCCTCGCTACCAAGCGTGGTCATTCAACCACCCGACGATGATGTCTCGCGATCAAGTCAAGAGGAGCAAGATACGCTAGCTTATGCTCGTGAAGAGCCGTTCGAGAGCGAACCTGAAAGGGCCTCCAATACTGATGATGGCCGGGCATCAGATAGGGAGCCCACGTTTTCGTCCGCGTCCTCTGATCCAAGCTACCCAGTCGACCGTACAATTCGAGCCGGGCATTCCCCGGTCGCTCCATCCACCGCATTTTCCTCACCGGCGCCATCAACGGCATTTACGCCGACTCCCGCAATTGCACCGCGTCCACGCGCCCGGTTCGACATCCCACCCCCGCCGCAAGGGCTATACACCCCTGAGGATACACAGGTAGATTCGGAGCCACTCACACCTCACACGCGGAGAAGATCTTTCCTTCTGTCAATCATCAACTCTACTGCACGCCCCCGCATGAAAGCTGCTTCCACACCGCACCCTTACCGACGTCTGAGCGCACTTCCTGTTACGGATGAAGCGAGAGAGGACGGGCAAGCCACGCCAGCGAGTGTGGTTCACAAAGCCTTTGCAGGGATAACGCCTCGTCCACGGCGAGGTCGCACGTCACATCCCCTTGCACATGCATACATACCCGACGTTGATGCATCGGAGGCAGGCGAGGGCGACAACCTGGGTCTGAATGACGATGCGACTGAAAGAGCATCTGTCGTTTCGACTACCTCCTCGCAGGATCTTGTCACTCACGTGCGCGCCAATACGTCGTACGACCCCGCACTCGGTCTCGGCGAACGAGGCAAGATGGGCCGTTTCGATGCGCAAAAGTTGAACACGTACTTGCACGGGCTCAACCGCCGACTGCAGGAAGAGAACGAGGACCTCGTTGCGCGGTTGCAGAAATACGAAGAAGTCAAGCAGGGTCCACGTCTAAGTATCGAGGGGGTGGGGAGAGATCGGCGGGTGAGCACTGGCAGCGCGTTGGATGATGTGGAGGAGGAATCTGATGCAGAGGGATGGGCTGAGGAGAGACTTGAATTGGAAGCTTTCATCCAGAAAATGACAGAAGATCTTGATCAAATCACGGTAGAGAAGGATGGGTTGATCAAGGTGCTGGAGGAGGAACGCAATGAACGGACTAGAGACAAGGACCGATGGCGGGAGCGAATGACGGAGGTGGAGAAGGGGGTCTCGGAAATCATCAGCGAGTTGGAGGAGAGAGTAATAGAAGCGGAAGGCAAGTTGTCCGAAGCCATCGAAGAGAACGACAAGTTCAAGCACGCAGCGCGGAACATTCAAAGTCGCTTGGAGACAGAGCGCGACCTTGCCATTGACCGTGCTGAGAAGGTAGAGGGAGACCACGTCGGGGCTGTCGAGGAAATGACCAAGACGAAACGCGAGGCGGAGAAGGTTCGGAATCGCTTGGAAATGGAGCGTAATCTTGCCGTAGAGCTTGCTGAGGAAGCGGAGGGAAAGCGTGCTGAGGCTATGGAACAAATCAACAAGATAAAACGCGAGGCAGAAAAGGTTCGCGGCCATTTAGAAACGGAACGCGAGCTTGCCCTTGAGCGCGCCGCAAAAGCCGAGAATGCCCTTGAGAGTGGCAAGGAACTCGGTGGTGCCTTGAAGGAAGCTAACGCCAAGGTCAGCACACTCAGTAGTGACCTCCAAGCTGCCACCGCACAAATTAAAGAACTCGAGGAAGATAGCGCTGCGCTTCATCGAAAACTCAGCGGGCTTGGGAAGGAACTCAAGGAAGAGAAGCTGTCCAATAAGTTGGCAGGAGAGGATTTCCACAGCCAGCTCAGCGAGATGGGCACCGAGGTTATGCGAGCGACAGCAAGGGTGTCCGAGTTACAACGAGAACTCCATGAGCGCGATGCCGAACTCGACCGTCTCGAAGGGGAGCTGCAGATCAAATCGGACAAACTGACCGAACTCGAGCGGTGCGCTGCGCAAGGAGACAAAGAAAATGCTGAAGAGCTGCGATCGCTCAAGTCGTATATTGCTGAGTTGGAGGAAGGCTCAGCGGAACGCGTCAATGACCTTCAGGAAAGACTTGCAAGTGCGCAAGACCGTGTCGATCGGTATGAGGTAGAGGAAGAACACGCCAACGAACGGATCGAGAGACTCGAGAAAGAGGTTGAGAGGGCGGCGGAGCTTGCTCGACAGATGGAGGAGGCGCTGGAAGCTGCAGAGGGGAAGATGGTGTCTGACGAAGAGAGGGTGGCCGATCTGCGGAGCAAACTGGCTGCCCTGGAACGTGAACAGGAAAGGCAACGGGATTTAGAGGTCGCTCATCCGCCAAGCAACCATGAGGTCGAGGAAGCACTCGAGGAAGAATTGGACGAGGCCAATAAAGAGATTGCGAGGTTGTCTGCCCTTCTCCAACAGTCTCCTGCCCGACGCGCCATCGAGAAGGCCAAGGATACGAGGATCGAAGTATTAGAGCGTGAAAAGGAAGAGTTATCGGAGCGGGTCAGGGTGCTTAAGAATAACAACACGGAAATGGTGACCCCGCGGAGGGTTATCAGCAACAGCGGTATATCTCCAATCCACCGACACGTTTTGTCCATGAGCCTCAAGGCACCCAAGACGCCTGGAGCGCCACTGAAAGATGTACGTCAGATACTTACTTCAGAGTTGAAATCCGTGTTTTAATGGCGATTTCTAACAGCTATCATGGTTAAATGCGACCACTGCAGGTGAGCCAACTGCCTCGCCATTGTTGACGGAGATCGCAAGGCTGCAGATAGAGCTCGACCAGGCCAACGAAGGTATCGATCAGAAATTGGATGAGCTACAAGAGGCAGGTCTGAACGTCGTGGAGCTCACTAAGAACCTCGAGGACGCCCGCTCAAACATTGTGACGCTCGAAAATGAGAATGCGAGATTGCAAAGGAGAGAGGAAAGGCGCCTTCGCCGGCTGGAGAAGCTACGGTGCCAGAAATGCTTTGTCAAGATCGACCCTTTAAGGCTGCAACGAGCCTATGAAGCGGATGAGAGGTACGAAGCAGATGTCTTCTAAACAGATAACCCTAATGCGCTGCGTCTCTGAAGTTCATTTTCCGTGGACGTGTCAGCAGGCGATCTTTTGGCTAATCCCCCTACACCGCTCATCAAGTCAAGCGAGGCGCTTCGCCTGGAGCTTCAGAATGTGCATACTCAGCTGGACAACATGAAGAAACGATGGCACGACGAAAAGCGTCAGCTTTTAGGTGAAAAGGCCGTCCTCCAGGACACTGCAAATCGCATGAACATTGAAGTGCGCGATGCGAAGCAGGAAGCAAGGAATGCAGTCGAAGCGGAACGCGAGAGCCGCAAATCGAAAGCGGATTCACGAGAAGTAGGTGCCTTCATTTTCTTCCGATCTACACATGAGTTTGACATGGGATTTTTTGTGCAGGAGGCTGAGAATGCAAAGGCGGTCGTCGCTGATCTTGAAACAGAACTGCAGGCGGAACGGATGCGTCTCCGAAAGATGTCTACAGAACAAGACCGCCTGCAACGCGAGCTTGGAGAAGTTGCTCGACAGCTGCAGCGCACCGAGACGGTAATTCTGAAGGCAGCGTGTCGCGTAACATCCACTAACGACAAACCTAGGATATGGACGACGTCAAGCATCAGTTGTACAAAGCCAAACAAGACAATCATGAACTTGAAAACGAGCTTCGGGGTACGAGGGCTGAACGTTTCCGATTGTTTTCTGAACCCACCTGTATAGTGAATACAAACGCGGAACAGAAAGCGCGTCATTTAGAGGCCAAAGTGCGTGAAAACACGTCGACGATTGAACAACTGCGACAAGAGCGATCTATTCTTGTGCGAGATCACAAAGACCTTCAACAACACTATGCCCAGGTTTCTGACGTGAGTTCCCTTCAGAACCTGGCTGCCCTTGCACGAATCTCAGATGGTATCGTTAGCGAGCGCATAAACTTCGCAACGAATATACAGCGTCCCAGAAATCGCACGAAAACCGACGTCAGCAACTGGACATCCACCTTGCTGAGATCGAGGAGCTTCGGCATGCGCTATTGAGCCAGGCCGACGAGCTCCAGCGAACGGAACAAGAAAAGAATCAGATAGCGATGGAAAAGACGGACATTGCGAGAACGATTGCTGTGCTAGAGGCAGAGCTGAAACGTGTCCGCAAGGACGCCGAGGTATTTGGTCGCGATTTGAAGGCGCTTCGTGCTGAAAAGGAGAGATCGCGGGAGAAGCAAAAGGAGGAGATCGCCAAGGCGGAACGGGCGAGGAAACAGGCGCAGACACAGATGCGCCTACTCGGCGACCAACTTGAGCACCAAAAGGCCAAGACGAAGAGATTGCAGCAGCACGTCTGCCCCACGTGCGTTCCGTGTTTTATGCCTTTATCATCGTCGTGACGACCCCTTTTAGCGTCGACGAGGACCAGCTAGACGCGCTGAGAGTGCAACATAAACAAGAATGTAAAGGGCTGATCGTTCAGATCCATTACTTGAAGGCCAAGTTCACTCGAGAATCAACGCTGCGGGACGATCTCAGGTATCAAAAACAATACCTCCTCGTATTGCTCTCGAGTTTTGAAGCAAGGTATCGTGCACATACCTAGCGTTATTCGCTCGAACTGATACTCCCGCGAGCAGTGACAAGCGCATATTGGCTTGCATATCGCGAATAGGATATCCAAAACTATGTCCACCTACAGTCACGAAAAAGCGTCGGACCTTCAAGAGCGTTGTCTGGTGTATTGTATTTATTCGTCGTACAAAGTACGTCCTCGCAAACATGTTGTGCGATGGCCTCTCAATATAGTACAGGTTTGCAGGTGATACTTGGCGAGAAGCCTGTGCGAACAAGCAAGCCATCGCAGACGCTCTACAAGAAGTCCGCCAGCGGAGAACAATAGTTCAACAGAGATGACATGTATCGTCTTGTTATTGTGCCTCGCCCGGTTGCGCGTGGATGCACTCGGGTTGTTGTCTGTATCTTGCACATGTTGTGTACTGTATCATTATCATCTTGACATCGAATTGAATAGGGAACAAGTAGCGTACGACTACGACTGGGATGGGGGATGTCGCTGTTTCCGCGACTCTGAAATAATGCGAACTGCGTCCTTTGAGAACACGTAGGACAAACCACTCCAGATGGTGGTCACAGCAACCAGAGCCCTGACAAGCGCAATGTCATCATTGAACAAAGCATAGTCAGACGTTTTGACTCACTGCATCTCTGGAAGATAGACGCTGAGAAAAGCCGGCCCGATGGGGGCAACGGTCGTGCCGAACATCAACGCCAGCTGGGCAGCTGTGTTGTACTAGGTAGGGGGAAAAAATCAAAAAGTGGGTGTTCCACGCAAACAGAATCGGCAAAACGAGCGTGCGGACCTTGCTGATGGTCGTCGGACGAACTTCTGCCGAGGGGATTGAAAAATCCCAATAGCGTCGCCAAGTCTTCTACAAGAACATGAGAGGGATTGAGCGTTGTTTTGTTTCTGCTCGACATGAAACTCACTGGGTGTGGTAAGGACGTATAGCGAATGTAGAATGCGGACAGACTGAGGAGGGCGTCACGTCCGATGATGATGGTCGCGAGCGACACTGGTTGCGTACAGAGAGTGAATAGCGTGGTTGGAGAGGGGTGGACGTACGAGGGAGCATGCCTTTGAGGGCGAGAGTGACGGTGAGGGTAGTCATCAAGGCTTTGTCGGCGGCGGGATCGAGGATGGATCCGAGCACGGAATGCATATGGAATCGCCGGGCCAAGAACCCGTCAGCCTAGTACGTATGATCGTCGTGAGGTTGTCCGTCGGCGTGTAGCGTACTCACGAGATCTGAGAGGCCGGCGTAGACGAGCAGGCCGGTGGCGAGGTGGAAGTCGGCGTGGAGAATGGACCATCCGAGGGCGGGGCAGGCGAGGATGCGAGAGACGGTGAGCAAATTTGGGATGGTGTAGATGTTCTCGCGGTGCGTTTCCTTGCTTGGTTTTTGTTTTTGGTCTCGGACGTGCCGTGTCGCGGTGATATTTCTAAATGTCAGACAGCGCTGAGGATGCGAAAGGATGGATCGAGGACGAGTGCGGAGCAAGTGATGGCAGAGTAAAGACATGAAAGTACAACTAATTAATTTTAACTACTTTGAAGTTTGAACGGTATGTCGAGTTCGACCTATCAGCAACAGCAACTATTGTCAGTACTACCAACATCAAGCAAAAGAAAAGCACACGAACAGCTTCCGTCGCCTTCTCCACCTCCACCGCAAAATGGTCCCCGATGAACGTGCTCAGGTCGAGATACGCAGCCGGTCGACAAGTGTGACAGGCAGTCGCAGTTTCCAGCGCCTCGACGATCAGCAACGGGTCAGCGACGACTTTGGCACACGGCCGCTCACGAAGCGCCTCCCGCATACGCTCCATGTACTCGATGAACCACGCGTTCACCTCGTAGATCTTCCCGTCCGCAAGTGGCCACGACAGCGGATGGTGGACACAGTCATCACACTGGAACCACACCCAGCGCGACGCGAACCCGGGGAACCATGAAAAGTCGGACGTGAGCGAGCACGCTGCCACGCTGCACTTGCGATGGTACTGGAGCAGCTTGTGGTACACTGACGCCGGGATGTGCTCTAGCTCTTTGACGTACGGCCCGAACATGGGCGAACGCAGCGTATATCGTGCAGCCAGGCGCGTCTCCGCCTCGAATCCGAAGCGATACGCAATGGCAAACACCCGCAACGGCTGCTCTTCCACGAAAGCGGGTTGGACTAGCAGACTCCGCACCCGACTCATGACGCCCTTCATCCCAAACTTTTGCATCATCTCCAGTACGGCCTGGATGTCGTCGAGATTATCGAGCGTCGGGTTGTCGTACGGATAGCAATAATTGAGGACTCTCTCCGTTGTTACTCCATCCTCGACGAGGTCGATGGTGTCCCGGTCCCCTTCCTGTCTGACAATAATGCCCTCGAATGCTGGGGAGTGTGACGAGACTCCAAGCGAAAGACAGCGCTTTAGCAAGGGTGAAGACGTAGTCAGGAATAGCTTGTGGACAGCGAACCGTGTGCCGTCTGAGGCATGGAGAGTGAGGTCTGCGTGTTGGTCGTCAAAGGGAGAGCTAAACGGTGCAACTTCGAGCGTTAGAGCTGACATATCGATGATGGTTTGGGTCACAGAAGCCATGGAAATCGGTGTACTTATCGATTGCGCTTCCGACATTGATATAAACGCTATCCGGACACGAGTGGACTGATGATATTACACGAGGTTTAGGCCAGTTGTACACATGGCATGGCGGTGGTGGGGCATCTGCAGTGGATAAACATGAGGCAGGAGTAAAGATGATTGTATTGGCAAGTGCAGCAGCACACTAGATGGAGATTCAGTCATTCAGTCAGATTGAAAGTAAAGGGGCAGGGGCAGAACTCGTCAGGGTTGTACGTCTTTTACTTGGTACACAATCAGATCTTGACTGTTCGCTTATTCGCTTGGTCCTGGCACGAGTTCAACGCGCGGTACGGGTCTGGGCTCAGAGGTGAACAATGTTCATCTTATCGCATCAAATCATGACGTTCTGATTCCAAAGTACCACCACGATGACATGAATTATAGTCGCCAGTAACTCCACCCAGTCTCGTGTCCGCAGCACCACTCCTCGTCATACCGCGCGTGTGCTGTCACCAAGATGAGCCCCTTTGTCAAGTATCTCATCAGCAGGGACGGGGAGAGGCGAGGAAGGCGGTGTTGTGAATGCGGTAAGGTATGAAAACTCGTGTAGATCGAACGAGTCGGACGCAGCGGTCGTGTTTGTATCCACCCAAGGAGAATCGAGGGCCTCCGCATGTGGTGTTCGAAGAGCTGGGCAGGCAACTGCAGGCGAAAAATGCTCATCGGATGCGTCCAACCCGGTTGTGTTCTCGGTTACATCCTTCGAGGGGTGGTCTGCCTGATCTGTCCTGAGACACTCGGCGACTTTACGACTTTGCCGCTGTCTCAAGACCTTGGGGAATACAGTCCGGGTGCCGAGGATGAAGACAAGCCTTGACTTTTGTGGAAAAGCGCTTGTTGGCCTCTTCAGGTAACCTCTGGTGTACAGCTCTTGCTTGAACAATTCACTTGCGAGTGGTGGCAGTTGTGAGCCATGTCTGTGGCAGTCGGCAGTGTCGCGCGAGCCGTTTCCGGTATCTTGAACGTTCATGTAGTTCGGGAGTGATACGATTACCGGCTCGAGGAACGTTGAGCATCGGATGGCTGACTGACTTGAGGCTGAGGCTGACTTTGCCGTATTTGAGAACGTTCTTGGCTGTGTCTGTCTGTCGGGATGTCTCAAAATTCTTGTCCGTGACCAAATCGGTAAAAAGTCACTGAAACAAACACAATCGTACCATCCAAAATTATGAGCTGAATTGCGGTATATAAATCCAACTCTTTTTTTTTTTTCTTCTTTCCTTCACTCCTCCTTCTTCGCTCTCTTCTCCAATGGCCATTCAACCAGTCGCAGATTTCCGCCCCAAAGATGTCGGTATCCTCGCCATAGAAGTCTACTTCCCTCGCAGAGTACGTCCTTCACGCGACACACCCTCTCATCCTCACTCTCTTCCCCAGTGCATTTCAGAGGCTGACCTTGAGGTCTTTGATAACGTGTCTACCGGTAAATATACTATTGGTCTCGGCCAAGAGTACATGGCCTGCTGTGACGACCGCGAAGATATCAACTCTTTCTGCCTCAACGGTTTGTCATCTCTGCTCGTCCATAGCATCTCCCTGACGTGTCTCCCCGTCAGCCGTCAGCGGCCTTCTCGAAAAATACAACGTCGACCCCAAGTCAATCGGTCGTCTCGACGTCGGGACAGAAACCATCATCGACAAGTCAAAGTCTGTCAAAACAACCCTCATGGACCTTTTTGCCGATTCTGGCAACTTTGACATCGAAGGTATCGACTCAAAGAACGCATGCTATGGCTCTACTGCTGCCCTCTTCAACGCCGTCAACTGGATCGAGTCCTCTTCTTGGGACGGTCGCAACGCTATCGTCGTCGCAGGCGATATTGCAATTTACGCCGAGGGTGCTGCTCGCCCTGCTGGTGGTGCAGGTGCTGTTGCTCTCCTGATTGGCCCAAACGCACCCGTAGTTATCGAACGTACGTTTTGACTAATCCACCCCCAATATTGACGTGACACCTGATTCTTTTTCCCAGCCATTCACGGGAACCATTTTACGAACACGTACGATTTTTACAAACCTAAGCTCGATTCAGAGTATCCTGAGGTTGATGGCCCTGTGTCTGTTACCACTTACATCTCCGCTCTCGACGCTTCCTATGCACGTTTCCGTGAAAAGACCGCCAGGGCCAAGAAACTTCACCTTGCAAACGGACATGCCAACGGCAAATCTGAAAAGGGCTTCTCTCTCGATGATGTAGACTATGCCGTCTTCCACTCTCCTTACGGCAAACAAGTCCAAAAGGCTTTCGGACGTCTCTTCTACAACGACTTTGTCAATGCCCCCTCGGCTCCCCAGTTTGCTGACATTCCCTCTCCTGATACCATCCTTGCCACTTCCTACACCGCCTCTCTCACCGACAAGAACCTTGAAAAGACATTTATCAGTGCTTCCAAGGCTGTCTACAAAAAGAAGGTTGAGCCGACCATGGCGTGCTCGAAGCGCCTAGGCAACATGTACACTGCCTCGCTGTATGGTTGTCTTGCCTCGCTTCTTTCCTCCGTCTCCCCTGCTGGGCTCAAGGGCAAGCGCCTGAGTATGTTTGCCTTTGGAAGCGGTTGTGCATCCAGTTTCTTCTCCCTTCGCGTCAGGGGAGATACGTCCGAGATCCGGGAGAAGCTCGACCTTCTCCAGCGTCTGGCGAGCATGAAGGTTGTGCCCTGCCAAGAATACGTCGATGCGCTCGCAGTGAGTTTTCTCTCTCTCGATCGTGATCGCCTCGGTTAATGTGTGCGGCCCGTTCGCTTTAGCTCCGCGAGAAGAACCACAACGCGGTCAATTACACTCCAGACGGTTCGATTGATGACATTTGGCCCGGCAATTTCTACCTCGAGTCTGTGGACGGCAAGTACCGCAGGAAATATGCCCGTGCACCTGTCGTTTGATCCCTTGGCTTGTACCTTGCTCTATTCTCCTCTTGCAACATTACCCGCTCACCGTTCTAATCGCGGTGTTTGTCCCCGCTCGACCAACACGCAGATCTAGATTGCTCCTTTAGTATATATATATAAAAACCGATACCAGGATGGGTAGTACCGTACATAGTACTCCTTGTATGATTTGCATGCCAGCGAAGATTATGAACGTTTTGTCACTACTTTTAGTATCACGAACGGCGCGAGACTATTCCTGGTTATCGGCATCCAATGTACCTGAAAATCAAAGATGGGGGGGCCATGGTCTTCAGCCGTAGTCCTATGTCAGAGGGATACCGCTACCCTGAAAGCCTGCTGTGGCTAATGGCTGGAACACTGAGGGATCGGGTGGAACAGGGCTTGATCACGATCTATTGGGCCACTATGAGTGACGAAGACGAGGAGCGACTATTTCGCATCTACATGGTGGTGCGAGATATATATCATAGTGCACATGATATGTGTATGCCAACGGACTTGTGACATAGCCTTACCATCGCCCTTCCGGGACCGTCCAAAGCCATATCGAGGGAGTTGGCTAGTCCCCAGAGGCGGCAAGGGCGTTTGAAGGGTGCGACCCCGGATAGACGGGGAGGGAAGCTTCCTTCCTGCTCGGGGCAAAAGAGATCCAGCGATGTCCGAAATGATGGATGGGCATGCTCCCACATTCAATGAGTGACACGGACGCGTATTTTTTGGTCGCAAATCCGTCTAGATGATTGTGGTATACACGATAGGCTGTTCAATAAAAAGTGCGAGATATCAAAAGGGACCCAAAAAGGGAGAAAAAGAATGCAAAGCTAGCTCCCAGCGCCCTCCAACCGACGCCGCTCCGCCAGCTCCTTCTCCACCCAACCCACGACATCCTCTACAGCCGCAAACGGTCGCGTCTTGTACGCCATCAAGAAACCCTGTAAACTCGCCATCGACAGCTGGCGCTCTGGGATCGCATGCGCAAATTGAGCCGCGAGCGCGACGATGCGGTCATGCGAAAGCGCGGGTGCGCGCGCACGATGCGACATGCCGGTGTAAGCCAACCCCGACGTGCTCACCTCTGTCTTTTCAGACAACAACATCGTGGGCGAGGTCGGCTCAGACTCGGACCCGCCGGGCGGCGTCCGTGTGTCACCCAGCTCGATCAGGTCTTTCGATCGTGGATCTTCACCCCCGTCCGTGTCCTTTTTCTGTGCAGCGGGTGTCTTGGACGAAGGGGCAAAGAACCGTTTGAAGAGCGCCTCCGCTTGGAACCGACTTGCGAGTTTAAACTCGATGTGGAGGTCCATCCGACCAGGCCGACACAGCGCCGGGTCCAACGAGCTGTACTTGTTCGTCGTCGCGAACAGCACCCGACCTTCTTGTGCAGCGATACCGTCCAGCGCATTCAAAAGGCCGCTCAGAGACACGTGGTTGCTAGTGGGCGCAGCGGGACTGGTCGGTTGGCCGTCGGGTTGTTCCTTTGGCGGGTCAGGCTCGGGGGACTCGCGGCTGAGACCGTGGTGGAAAGCGGCGTCGATGTCCTCCATGAGTGCGATGCATCTCTCTGGGAGAGCTGAGATGAGCTCAGCAAGGCCCGTATCGTCCAGTCCGGAACGGGAAAGTGAAATGATGTACACGTTCAGACCCAGTTCTCCAGCAATACTATGGATGAGGGATGTCTTGCCAGATCCGGGTGCACCGTACTATGCGGTGCGGTGTAAGTAACGGAAGGCGGGCGGGGCGGAGCGTGGACACCCACAAGTAGATATCCGCGGCGGAAGGGGATGCCTCGTTCGGCGTACCATTCTTTGCTGTCGAGAAAGTCTCGAACGTCCTCGAGAACAAGCTCTGTGATACCTGGGTCTAGAATAATAGAGTTAAGGGGCCGTTTGGGACGTGAAGTAATTTCCCTCCAGCCGTCGCTGCGAAGACCAATGTGCTTGGTGAGCATACTCGGGCTGTGGTTCATGAACGCATACTTGTTATATCTCTCGGATACATAGATTGTGATTTTATCCTTTTGGGCTTCAAAGTACTCTTTTTTGGCGTCCTGGAGAATCTTTTCGAGAATGCTATGATCACGGGTCATGATACTGAAGACAGATGAGTGGTGGAACTGCGTAGTTGAACAGGACTGACCTCATGGTGAGGGTCTCTCTCGAGGACCACCCGCCGCGGAGAGATTCGACGGCACGCGTGATTCTCATCCAACGATGTTGATACCACATGGTGTATGATTCTGACACTGCTGGGATATACGTTACCTTGCATGAATTGACATCGCCCCAGTCTTCGTCGGTATGGGATGGATGAAAGTCAAAGTTGGAAGTGCTGATTTGAATGTTCCGAGCGCCTTCTGCAAGCGGATTCTTGTCAGCACTCAAAGACGGACGCCTCGCGGAGACGCACTCCAGGACGGCTGGCTGGATAACCACATCATGATCCACTCTGTCCGACCGGTCAACATACGTGCGTAGGGTCCACAGCGGGCAGCGACGTACGAAAGCTGACGTCCTCATCGTCAAAGACGGCGGTGACAAAGAACGAGTTGATGAGCGAATGCCAGGACGAGGCGAGCATCCTGCGTGCGGACTCAAAGAGGCTACCGATGACGAGGAGGATCGCCCAGTCGCGTAGTGCAGAGGCAGAGAGGAGCATCTTGAAGGTGGACATGACGAAGTCGATGGGACCACGGGGGGGCGGTGCCATGGACGGACCTTGGGCCCCGTCGGTGTTGTTAGTGCCCGCAGCGACGAGTAAAGCCAACTGCTCAACGACTTGTTGCAACGAGGCCATGGAGGCTGAGGATTGCGGGTGTGCCAAGGAGATGAACGAGAGAGTCAGTGCAGGTGACCATTTTATAGGCTGAGGAAGACACCGCGTGCGATGACGAAAAGTCATCGCAGTGACATGTTGACTCGAAAATACACAGCCCGTTGAGATTGAACGATACAGCAAGGGTCGGCCTATGTCGATGTCAAACGAAAAGTAAGCTCACCAAAAGGCTGTGTTCAGAGTTTCGCTCCTTCCGCCGTCATGTCCGACAGAGTTGCGCTCGATCTCACCCACGTTCTCTGTGAGTCTCGACATCGCCATCGACGGTCACCACGGTGCTGACCGACACCGTTTTAGACGATGCTTCCTCGGCGACCTCAACCGTGTTGGCGCTGTTCACTCTCACACCCATCCTGCTCATGGTGCGTGCACCCACCCACCCCACCCAGCTCAGACTGCCACATCAGATCTGTTAGCCTGCATATGCTGCACTCGCCGTGCAGACACGCGAACTCACGGTCATCAATATGTGGGCCGGCCAGTTCATTTCGGAAGCGCTCAACTGGGTTTTGAAGCGTATCATCAAGGAAAAACGACCGAGCGGTATGTTTCTCGTCCTGGCTCAACCCTTGTGGGGTTAAGCCGAATCTAGGCAGCGACGTCCATCTGAACGGGTACGGCTTTCCGTCATCACACAGCCAATACATGGGCTATTTTGGCGCATTTCTCATCTGCCACATTTACTTTCGCCACCGATTTTCTTCTTGCGGATTTCGTTTGCTCGACCGGGCGTTTAGATCCATCGTGTACACCGGCATCTTGTTATGGGTCGCACTCGTTGCATACTCGAGGCAAGTGAGACAGGCCCTCATGAAAACGACCTGAACGTTGCTGCCAGACTGAACTTGCTATACCACACGCCACATCAAGTGATATGGGGGCTCTGCATCGGCGCCGGACTCGGTGTTGTGCATTATGTTTTGACAGAGCTGCTCCCACACTGGTGGCCATCCTCAGTCTTTGGAACTGCGCGCGCTGCTATTCTGGCACATCCTGTGGTGATATGGATGCAGATCAGGGACGGGTGGGCTATCTGGGCTGATGGTGGCCGAGAGGTGGAATGGAGGCGGTGGAAAGCGGCTTATGATGAGAAACGGAGGCGTGCAGAGTAGCGTGACTTGACTTGTTGCAGCTACTTGCGCCGACCATGTTCGAGCCCATGCTGTACCTAGGTCTGACACACCTCCAGTTTACAACATGTCTGTTCTTGTCCCCGTCCTCAATTCCGTTCAAGCGTGCAGAACATGGCGGCAAGCAGCCTTTGATGAGAAGAAATCGGTGGGTTTTGTGCCTACCATGGGTGCCTTGCACGACGGCCACTTGTCTCTCGGTCAGCGAAACGCTTGTCCATCACACGCCCTCTCTCACACACCGCAGTCCGCAGATCGCTCCATGAAAACGACCTGACCATCGTGTCCATCTTTGTAAACCCTGCCCAGTTTGCACTACATGAAGGCCTCGGGGACTACCCTCGCACATTAAACGCCGATCTCGATCAACTGACGAGCCAAACTGTGAACGTCTCGGGTAACATCCGGTCGCCATCCGCAGTGTTCTTTCCCGCCGTCGAGGACATGTACCCATCTGGGATCCCCCAGGACGTCGCCCTGCAAAAGGGCACGTTTGTCGAGGTCAAGGGGTACAGTCATCAGATGGAAGGTGCCAGTCGACCCCACTTCTTCAGGGGCGTGGCAACGATCGTGACCAAGCTGTTCAATATCGTCCAGGTGGGTCCCGTCGTCCGCCTTCCAGGCGGGGGATACTGACACAAGCAAGCCGACGAATGCGTACTTTGGCCAAAAGGATATCCAACAAGCGCTGTTGCTCCGCAAGATGTGCCGTGATCTCCTCTTTACGAATCCACAGCCGGATCATGTCCACATCGTGCCGACGGAGCGCGATCCGGTGGATGGGTTAGCGTTGTCGTCGAGAAACGTCTTTCTGTCGGTGGACGAGCGTTCGGTTGCGAATACACTCTACAGAGCGCTCCAGGCTGCCGAGTCGGGTTGGCTGGCTGGAGAGACAAAGGATGCTTGTATACGCGCGGCCGAGGTCCTTGTGACGAGCGCAGTCAGAGGTGCTGCTTCGCGGGGAATCGACATGAAGCTGGACTATGTCGAGATGAACGACCCAGACACGTTTGAGATACTGGACGGCCAGTCGCAGAGACAGTCTCATGGCTCGGCCATCTTGAGTGGGGCTGTTTGGGTCGGCGAAACGAGGCTGATTGACAACATCCTCGTGTAGTGTAGTCTTCATTTGCTGTATACTCTTATGTCGTCTAGAATACAGCTCTCTACCGGATCGTTGCCCTCGCTCGCTCTTGACAGACTCGCGGCATCCCGTCCGTTCATCGATCGGGTCCGTTCCTTTTGTTGATCATCACCCTGCTCAGCCTCATCTGATCGCTAGATCGACCTCGTCGTCCCCACCGCCCATGATTACGTCTTCACGCCTCTCAAAACGACCTACACAACAGCTCAATTCACTCTGTCCGAGCTCTACACATTCGCCTCCAGCCTCGAAGCGTTAGTACACCGCCAGCGACGCTCTCGCAAACTGACATGCATCCAGGCCCTTCACAGCCGTCCCAGTGCAAGAAGATGCTGAGGAGACGTGGTGCATCGACCCGCGCGGCGTGCTCACCCTCTCCGTCCCTAAAACGCTCTACGAACAGCTCGGAATCGTGGGCAAGAAACTCCCGTTCAAGGGCTGCCCAGAACGATACGGTGTGTGTCCTTCCCTTTCCCACGTGGGTGCGCATGAACGGGATGTCGGACAAGCGATCCATGTACCACCGAAACGTGCGTCGACGGTCGGTCTGCAAGCACGCCGACGCGACGCACTGGCTATCTGGGACCGCACGCGGGACACCGCCGGCCTCGGGCGATGGCGCGTAGCGTACACAGGTGTGCATATGGTCCCCGGGCGGCCCGAACGCTGTTCGTTCTGACGTCACCGGACCGCAGGCGCGTCCCCCCCTGCGGAGACACACGCCGTGCACGACGTGTCACCCCGCGTGAGGCGCGAGACGGACGTGTACGTGCCCCGCATTGGCGTGCTCACCCCTCCCAACGGGGAACCGTCCGAAGCGCACGATGAGCGGCTCGGAGCGCTCTTTGAGTGGATCGGCATGGTGTGTCTGGGTGCACAGCGGTACGTGATCGCCCCTGCGTTTGTGTGTGTTTGTTGATGGGCGCAGGCTGCGGGGAAATGACCGTGTGGATCCGTATGTGGCCGTGTATGACCCGCCCGCGCCGGCGTCGATTGGTGAGGTGACGCATTTGCACTGGCAGGGTCTCCTGGATGGCGCGTTTGTGCGATCTGTGATCGAGGCGGCGATGTACGCGCCCTCTTTTTCCGTCTTGCGCGTGCAGACGCGTTGACTCGACTGGTGCAATAGATTGCTCGTGTCGTCGAGCGACACCTTCATCGCAATCACATTGCACGCCAATCGTGTGGCGCCTGTGTCATACATCCCGGAGTCCCTGACAAAGGAAGCGCCTCTGAGGGTGCCTGGACGAGAAGCAGAGGATACCGTTTGCGTCATTCTATCGGAATCTACATGGGCAATGGGACAGAGCATCGGCAAGTGGAACGCAAGGTGGGGTTGACGCTTGGAAAGCGAATGAGATTCCAGGAGCAAGCTTGTCTAATCTAATCACTTGTCGCAACACAGCAACTATAGAAAGCATATAATGGTACAGCAAAGCATATGTTGTAGCACTTTGCAATCAGTGTATATATGATGGATAAGTGAGTGGATTAGATAGGGGGTAAATATAAGTGAAAAAGAGGCATGCATTCAGAAAATGTCCCTTGAAGCCCAAAAAGATCAATGCAAAGAGCGGGAGGAAAAAAAAAAAAAAAAGCAAAATGGGAGCGAGATGCATTAAATATTGAAGCCAGACGGCGAGAAATCAAACGGTCACATCACGGATGCGAATAAGCACAGGCGAAAGATGTGCGTATGACGTGCGGGCGAATGGATTGGTGAAGGGACCGCCAGATGGTGGAGAAGCAGGGTGACTTGGGTTGCGCGCCCACGAATACAGTCTGGGAGTGCTGGTGGGTGGAGGAGACATGGCAAAATGAGACAAGGTGGTCGGGCGGGGTGGAGTGGATGGTGACAATGACATACGCTCATCGAGCGGGGCAGGACGGCGGGTGGGTATAGGCACTGGTATGGGCGCGCTTGAGGGAGGTACAGAAAACAATTCGCTGTGGTGTGTGGGGGGATGATGAGACGCGCTTCGGAGTACAGACCGAGTCGCGAATGCGCGCCGGGGCCATCGTGCCTCAGTAGGCGGAACGCGGCCCGCAAGACGTACACGTACGGCAGGCTCTACATGTGCTGGCTCTGAATCATCCTGGGCAGTTTGTTCGCTCTCACGGAACGCGTTGGTGGCAAGGGGTGATGGTTCCCCTGGAGTGAGAGCGAGCGGGCTATCGCTGTCGCTAAGGCTGCCTACGGAAGAGATCGGGCTCGCGTTACCCATGCGAATGACCAACATGTCACGTTCTTCTTCTTCGTCTTCTACTGGACTGATTGGTGTGACGGGGTCAATAAAGTCCTCGTACACGGCGTTTTCGTTGTCAAAGAACTCGTCCGAGTCAGGATCGAACGCGTTCAGATATGACCATTTTTCGCAAACCTGTGGTTCCGGGTCACGTATTGCAGGGGTAGAGATGAATGTACGAGAATAAAGAGGGCGACCCATGATGAGAGGTGGATGTATGCGCTCAAAGTGCCACAGTCGCTTCTTAAATTCAAAAAAAAAGGGTCGGAGGAATCCTGGACCGAGTTTAGGGCAGGTGCGGCGGTTAAGCGGCGTTTCGGACAGTCGCAAATTGCGGTCAGCGGGAAAATCAAGCAACTTAGTTAACCCCATTCTCACAAAGAAAGCATCAAAAATATTCAACTCATGGACTCGAACGTCCCGATTATGTGCTCACTGCAGTCTCTTGTCTATGTGCCGTCTCCATCCCGACCTAGCATGAGGTGCGGTGGTAATACAGCGCCGTCTAGCGGTCACATTAAATGGTATACCAAATACCAATATCCGGTCTCCCATGATCTCTTGGCACCCCAACGCACCCATCATCTTCCAAATCGATTCCCCCGATGTCCCTCTCATCGTGCGTCCTCTGCCCCGGACGAATACTTGAGATGTCAGCAAACACATCCGATCCGCACCGTACACGTTAAAACTGATCTGATCGTTTTTGAAAAGGGTGACCGACCAGCTGTCTGTCTCGGACTCGGACGTACACGGAAACACCTTTTTCCCACGTCGCTTGCTGTCCAGGGAAATCTTCAATCCGACTTGTGGTGACTTTGACTTGCATGTCTCAGGCATTTGCAGGCGCCACCGTAAAGTGCCAGTCATGTCAAGAATCGCAATCATCTATCAACGAGGGGGCAGCATCCATCCTGCCGTCGATGTTGAATTGAAGACACCCTTGATCCTAACAGGGTCGCCGTGCCAACGATATCGGCAAAGTCGACGCGAGCTTGCTTGAGAATACACATTGGTACTCAAGATTCCAGCTCTGCAGTGGGTAAGCGGGCGGTCATCGATGGTAGTGACACCCACAGCAAACGCGTCGGGATGTGGCTTGTCAGGGTGCCCGCCATTTTTATAAATTGTATTCCTCGAAAACCTGGCGAGAGATGGACGGCACCACGTAGGACATACCGGGTACATACGAGGCATCTTCTGCACTGTTGTCGAATGATGCAGCACGGCACAATCAGTCATGGGAGATGGGATCGGCGTCGCGGGTACCGATTAATACGCGCGTATCGTTACGACACAAAGCGGAATTGGCACATTCACCCACAGATCAGAACCGAGGCTGTCACCCACCTCCAAGAGAGCATGGTATATGAGATGTCAAGGTGCGAAGGAACACAGCGCGGGACAGCCCTAGGATTCGCACCTGGCGTATCGATCGCACTCGCCGTCAACGCAGTATCCCCTCAAGGCCGTTTTACATGTAAGAACAAGTTTCCACACTTCAATCACATCTCGGCTTCGAAATGGCGACCGCACGCAAGCAAGGGCAAAGCATAAAACCATGCCAGCACACTTTCCCTCTCATTCTCACCCGTCGGTCCCCGTATCATGAAATAGCACTTTGGGGAACAATGACACTCTCGGGTTCCGGATACACTCTGCCCCACATGCACATCTGCGACCGACGGTGATCGGGTGAAGTTATCCGAGTGCTTCTTGATTTACCCCACAGTACGCAACGGATTGGATGAGGGGAACGCGACACAGTTGTACCGAAAAGGATGCCACGCCATGAGGGTCATCACAACGTCTAATGGTGCGTCAAATCGTGAACCTTACCGTTTGAACCGAATGATGTCTGGATCAGCACAAGGTCGCGATCAGCCAGACGTACCTCGAACAAAGTTAACGTCGCATCCGCAAACACACCAAAGCGCAATGAGAACACCGACTCCAAATCATAATGGATCACGATGTAGGGACAAGCATCTCGACACGGACAATGCACGAGATCCATGACTCACTCGACGATCATCTTATCAGCCCGGCAGGTACCTAGCTTGTATAAGTGCCAGAGCAGTCATCACGACCCGTCGCTCATGTCCAACAGGGCTTCAATACTCTTCCCAAGGTCCCCGCCGTTTGCTTCGAGCACCCAGTCGCGCACTTCGGCATCCACGCTCGGGAATATTTGAGCAAGGGTACCGCGAGAGGCGGCACTGGCATGCGCATGGGCCCGATCTATCTCAGCCTGTACAGCAGACAAATCAAGAGACGGCGTTGGCGTCCGGGAGATATGTTGACCCTGGGGAGGCGGCAGTAAGTGCTGGGGAAGCGAACTTGGGTAAGCACCGGCCAACATCCGGTCATCCCGCCAGAGGGCGGATCCGGGTGCCTGAACCACCCCAGGAATAACCTTTGGGGCACATGTCGGTTTCAATGCATTGGATGCGCCATCCGCGGTGGAAGAGGGGCCACCGGGTGATGGTGGAACGGGTGATGGCCTACGAACGCGGGGTTTATATGTCGTCTGGATAAAGGGTTTGGATTCCTCCTGTCCGGCCTTGGAAGTGTTGTTCCCCAACCCTTGCCTAAATTGAGTAACCTGATCAGGGTGTGCCCAATGTCGTTCGGTTTGATTCTCTGAGCCGTCCTGAACCCGTTCTTTCCCAAGTTCTAATGGTGCGAATGGCCCTGGAAGATAAGACAGTTTCTCGTCGAGGGCGTCGCTAAATATACGGCCAATTGCCCCGAGTGGTTTCGAAACAGCATCGCCGGTCTTTTGAAGCAACCGGCGCGCATCTTCGCCTATACTCTGCGCCGGAGAGGGAACAGATAATGTCAGCGGTTGCGCAGACTCTTCTCCTGCGTGTGGAGATGGCAAGGGTGATCTGATGGAAGATGTGGACGACGTTGGGGAAGGGGGTAGGGATTGGGGCAGGGATTGGATTGCTAGTTCAACATTTCTATGAACAAGTAGTGAGCGGAGATTTCGAAAAAATCGCATCCGAGAGTGCTTACCGTTCGAAATCTTCCTGAGTGATATTCGAGACAGAAGTGTGGTCCATCGTCTCAATAAACTGAACGGCACCCATCTACACCGGATCTAGCATGTAAACGGATGTGGGGAATTGCTGACACTACTCCACACTCACGAGGCTCGACAGATAATAACCTGCTTCGCTTTGTAGCTTGGCAGGGTTCCGGAAACGGCTTATGAATCTATAGCGATATACATATCAACGAGGGTGTCTGGCGAGGGCAGTGCACGCGTACTCTACGTTCGAAAGCAGATGGTTTGGATTTGCTTTGAGAACGACGAAAATGAGGACGGGAACAAAAGAATCGGCTCCTTCGTCTTTTCGCAAGTGACGGAGAAGACCTTGAGGCTGGATCAGTCGTCGATCACTCAGGGATGGAGTAATATGTGACAAGGGACTAACCGAAAATGACTTTGGAGCAGTTCAGGATGCAGATTAATTTGTCTCTTGGTGCCTTATAGTGGTTCACTTTACATAATTCTTTAGTGGGGAACAATCAGGGAAAGAAATTGGGTTGATAAGATGAAGGACCTTGCTGCGCGAATTCAAGAAACCCGGCAATGCCTGGTTCTTTGCTCTCTAATTCAGGAATGTCGAGGTGGAAAGGCTCGATCCAATGGAACAAGAAGATCCTCTGAGCGAGGACGCGGTCACGTTCTAAATCGTCTGCAGTTACGGGTCGTGGAGGTGATAGTAGTGGGAGAGAAGGGGTGAAGGTGCTGCGGGATGGATGGATAAGAAGGGCGGAGATGAGTAGGCAAAGCGACGGACAAGTCGTAGAGTTTATTCATAACCAGTTTTTCCATGCCTTCCATTGCATTGTCGAATTCGACTTCGGAGGCATTTCTCCATATGTCGGATTCTCTCATCTTTGCGGCGATGAACTGAAGGGATGGATGAAATGATTGGGCGGGAAGAAGCGGAGATGGTTATATGCGCATACATTCAAGAAATCGTTGATAACTTTGACCTGATCGTTAACGGTAAACGTTCTCTTGGCGAAGTTGCTAAGAAAGCTGAACGGGGAATATGGTGAGCAGCACGTGAGACGGGGGAAGAGGGACGTGCGATCTGAGGTACTTTGCGACGGGTTCTGCGCCGCGGGACTTCATCTGGTCGAGAAAGGTCTGAAAGTCGAACTGGGGTTCCTTGTCCTTGCGGGGAGTGGCGGCGGGCGGAGAGTCGGATCGGGTTGCAGGGACAGGGGTAGGGGTAGGGTCCGGAGGGAGGGGGGGCGGCAG
Organism: Xerocomus potaroensis; assembly: GCA_038088895.1. Lineage (NCBI taxonomy): Eukaryota > Fungi > Basidiomycota > Agaricomycetes > Boletales > Boletaceae > Xerocomus > Xerocomus potaroensis. The sequence goes on along the minus strand of JBBPJT010000004.1, from coordinate 48,444 downwards.
GGAAGACCGCTGGGAGGGGTCTGCGGTGTTCTGGGGGGGCATGGAGAGTGGTCGTGGTCTTACGACGTTTGGGATGGCAAATGAGCGTGCGAGGGCTGCGAAGGAGGGAAATGCGGGTGGTGGTGAAACATCTTGGAAGGGATCTGAGCTGGTGGACATGACCCGAACGTGTAGCTGCTGCTGCGATGGGAATTGGCCCACCTCGCAAGCACGTGATGACAGTGAATGCAAGACCCGGTTGAAGACCCGGCTTGAATGAAAAAGAAAAGTGTCGTCGTCTCCTTTACTCCTTTACACTCCGCCGTCATCAACACATCATCTCTCTTTCTCCTTCTTCTGATAAGGCTTCGACTCTTTTTTCCCCTCTTCCTTGTCTTTGTGGCCTTCCCTCTTCATGGCTACTTATGTCCTCCTCGGACCAACCAACGTCGTCCCAGACGACTCCGTACTCTCTGACCTCCCCCGCGGTCAAGTCGACTACCTCTCTCATAACTGGCGTGAAGAGGACGTATGGCGTTCTTGGAGAAACATGACCCGTCTTAAGAACGAAATCGCCAACGGGATTCGTCTCGAAAATGCCTCCTGGCGCACCTGGTGGAAACAGAGAAATGGCCTCAAAACTGTCACCCCAGAAACTCTCAACTGGTCAGCCTTTCGTCTCCCCTTGCCGTTCTTTGTGCATGCCAGGGCCCGCCATGTCGCCTGTGCAGCTTTCCTTCCATGCCACTTTTCTCACTCTATGCAACAACGTTGCTCACGCTCTGTACAGGCTCAAGGACTCTGATGTCACCTGGTTGTATGGCCCCCTCCACACCGCAGACCCAGCTCCAAGACCGCCACCGAGTGCGGCCGTCGCTCTTGACTTCCCCTCGGCCCCTTCACCCACACTCGATGGTGCGATGGCTGCGGTGCGGAAACCGATTCTCAAACACCGATCCATCTGCGAGTTGCTCACCTCCGAGTTTCCGTTGTCGCTCATCCTTAGTCCGCCCGAGTCAGAAGAGGAGGACGTGCCACTGATCGTATCAGATGGCGATTCAGGCTCACCACACAAGCTCGCCCGTCCATCGTTGATCCACACCAAGAGCGACACTAACATTCTCCGATGGGGTACAACTCGCGCATATAGACGGGATTCACCGCCCCGGGTTGGGGGAGTGCCGGGGTCTCGCTTACTCCAAGCCGACTCGCCGCCTCCCTCCGTTGTTCTCGGACAGAAACGTAAACACATCAGCTTCAACACCTTTGTCGAGCAGTGCATCGCCATTGACAAACCGAAAAAGAAGCGCGCGCACTACCCCGCCCCAAATCCTCATTTTAGTAATCACTACTCCCCCGACGATGACGGGTCAGTCCCCTCTTCCCCTCCCCTCCGCACAATACTCATCCTCCCCAGCTACGACGAAGACTCAGAAGACGGCATCATCGACGAGGCGGGCGAAGTCCTCTTTGACGATGACGACCATCACCACCAACATGACCCTCACGCCTACTCACAGATCCCTCATCACCATCATTCTCCACCTCCTCACAACGTCTCACCACCCTCTTCATCCACTTCTGAAGACGACGACGACGACGACGATGACGTCCTCCAGATGCGCCTCCGCCACTCCTCCCCTTCTCCTCCCCCTCGCTCTCCTTCCCACTCCTCCTCGTCTTCTTCATCCCCTCCCTCCCGTCCTTCGAAGCCTCGTTCAGCCTCTCATAACCTTCCTACTCGCAGGTGTCTCAACAACGGTTTTATAATGCGCTCCCCGAGCACAGACAAGGAACTCGTCACCATTGCCCTCATTGCACCCACCGTTCTCAAAACAAAGTTAGACGATGACATCGACTCCTCTTCTTGCCCACTCTCCCATTCTCATCCGACCTCACGTCATGCGCGTGATTCGCACGACCCCAAAGGCCGGTCCTCGCATGGTGTACACGACTCACCTGTCGAGCTCGTATACGTGCCCCCATCGTATATTTACTCGACGACAGAGGAGGACGAGGACGTGCTAGTCGAGGAAGACATGCAAACAGCGCAAAGTTTGATAGACCAACCACATGTTCTTGATCAGCCCACGATCACTTCACCTCCTGTGACACAATCACCGGCTCTTGAACCATCAGAACTTTTCACTTCCAAGGTCAGCTTCATACCCCAAGAACCTACTTTCACAATAGAACAGAGTTCAATTGGTCCTGAAGTGATTGTCAGCTCTCCAGATGACCGCCGAGACCGGTCGCAGTCGCGGTCACATTCTAGATCACGAAGCAGATCACGTTCCCGCACTCCTTCTCCGAACGCGATCACCCCGTCCACCAACACAACTTCCTCACCTTCGGTTGCTGTTGTGCCTCGTGCAAATGCCTCTACCCAGGGTACTAGTGGTGCCTTCCTTACACCTTCGGATCCTCCCTTACGAGGTCGCTCTGCCTCATCCTCTTCGCTCCCTTGTCAGGCACAGGTCGAGCAACTCCGTGGTCGGAGCATCACACGCACGTCGTCGTTTTCGGATCGGGAAAGCCTTGGTACTGACAGCCCACTTGGCCGCCTAAGTCCCGATGCAAACGTTGGGCTTGGCATAGGCAGTGTTGGCATTCGGGATCGAGAACGTGATTCTCGTAGCGAGAAGGACGGTAGGCGAACTGCGGAGAGAGGACGTGATCGGTTACCACGAAGATCCGGTTCGCATTCAGCTTCTGGATCCAATTCAAGTTTGAGCCCCGAGAACTCACATGCCATAGCACGTGTAATCGTAGAGCAATCCCAACCGGAGCGGCCAAGTATTCCTCTGGTGCGGGAAAAGTCCACTTCCGATTCTTCTTCGTCCGGATCTTCCGCTTCGACGGTCGTGCCGGTGGCGACCCCCTGCACTCCACCGCGTCTTGTGCTAGAAGCTAAGCCAATCACTCAGACGAGCTACACCGAGGTGCCATCTACGTCAATACCCGTTTCCCCAAGTTGCGTGCGAGAAGAGCAGGAATCCATCTTGCGCCAACCCACTCCCGCGAACTCGCCTGTCCGGCCCATGTGCTGTCCACCGTCTTCCTCTAAGTCGTGTCCGCGCCCACCGAACGTTCGTCATGAACGGAAGTTTTCTGCGGGTCACTCTAGGAGTCCTAATCGAAATGGAGACGATGGTCAGCAGGGCACGCTTGTTGGCCGCGCTGTGGAAATAATGTCCAACGCAGGGGCCTTTTTGGGGTCCTTTTGGCACAGCGGAACTCCAGCTGGTGCCCCAAGTACATGACCTATGGTGGACCGTTCCGTTGTGTGTGGTGTCGGACCGACCTATCGACGCGTTACTTTATTTTGGAATTATTGGATGCTCGTTTACGTTTCCATTGCCAGTTATTGCCATTTGGCCTGCTTGTTATCTTCAGCTTTTCCTTCGTCGTCGCATAGTACATATTTCCCCTGAACGTTTTCCTTGGTTGGATTGGATTCTAAGTGTACAAGCTTCCCTGATTCGACTACTTTAGTATACAAATTCAAAGCGTAATAGTGTTCTTATACCTTCTTCTGTGCCCTAGCTTTCCATTGGTGGTTGGTATTGGTAGCCGAGGCTTGTGTACATACGTGTTGTAATGCTGCTCGCCGCTCTCCGATATCCTATTGTCTTGAATATTCTTTCTTGAAAGTGTACATCCAGTATGCCCATCTCAAAAGTCATCATTGAACAGATCAAACAGATCATCCCGCCTCTTAATGGGACCCTGCGCAAGGGCCAATCAGGTGCGTCGCCGACCCGAATAGGTGAGCTTGTGGTACCCAAGTTACGTAGGCAGGGTTGGCGTCCTGGGAGGGGCTCTCGAGTTCGTTACTCGAATCAATTGACCTCGCCCGCTCGCTCGCTGATATCTGACAGTTACACCGGCGCACCCTACTTCGCAGCCATATCTGCACTCCGCTTGGTACGACACCCAAATAATCCACCTAGCAGATTTTAACACGGATGACGCAGGGTGCCGACCTCTCGCACGTTATCTGTGCACCGACCGCAGCCCAAGCGATTAAATGCTACTCGCCCGACTTGATCGTCCACCCCATCCTATGTGCTGACGCGTACGTGTGTCCATCTACCCCCACCCCTACGCTCATTCTGACCATACCACACGGGCCGACAGTCCACAGGACAGAGTACGAAATGAGATCGACGCGATCCTCGCACGGCTGCATGTTCTCGTTCTGGGGCCGGGTCTCGGTCGCGAACCTTACATGCAACAATACGCCGGGACGGCACTCACACTTGCGCGGGCGCGCGCTATGTTTGTCGTTCTCGACGCGGATGCGCTTTGGATGGTCGGACAGGCACTCGAGCTTGTGCGAGGGTATCGCCAGGCGGTGTTGACGCCGAACGTGGTCGAGTTTGGGCGGTTGTGTGAGCAGGTCGGTGTTGATGGAGGAGAGGGGGGGGAAGGGGCAGGGGAGGTGTCGAGGAAGCTTGGAGGAGTGGTTGTGTTGGCGAAGGGGGCGACGGATGTGATCGCGTGTGATACGACGGGTGAGGCGGGAGCTCAGGACGGAGAAGGGGACGACAAGGTCAAAAAGGTGAGAGAATTGGTCAAGGTGGACGTCGAGGGTGGGTTGAAGCGGTGCGGAGGACAGGGAGACGTGTTGAGCGGGTGTGTAGGTACGATTCTGGCGTGGGGCAAGTGTTATGAGCAGGGTGCGTTTGGGTACGTGTCTGGTACCGCGCCCCCGAGGGGTATCGCTGATGGTGCTGGCAGGGACCATAGTGTCGCGGTATCAAGACTACCTATCTTGGCTGCGATTGGTGCGAGCGTGGTGACGCGTACATGCAGCAGGAGGGCGTTCGAAATGGAGCGCCGTGGGCTGGTGACTCAGGACATGCTATCACATCTACCAAAAGCATTCACAGAAGTCTTTGACGAGGACGTACAAGGTAGTGAGAGGGTAAGGCTCTAGGTAAACCCGGGTTCGGGCATGAACGGAACGGAGAATGTCACGTGCGTGTGATCGACAGACATTTATTGATAAATAAAAGTGGTCGACTGGTGCGTTTTCCGTGTACCTGTAACGATGGCCTATCAAGTCAAGGAGATACAAACCAAACCCTTTGACGGTCAGAAACCTGGAACGTCCGGGCTGAGGAAGAGGTCCGTGACACACCTTGACGGTTCTGTTTGACGGTGTCTTATCAACCGGACCCAGGGTTAAAGTGTTCCAACAACCCGTACGCGATCGACGTGTTCCGCTATGATCGACGTGCTCAAACACGCTCTCCTATGTAGCACTACACTGAAAATTTTATCCAGTCCATCTTCGACTCCATCAAGGCCCAGGGTGCGACCGTCGTCATCGGCGGTGACGGTCGTTTCTTCTCCCCCGAGACTGTCCAGACCATCTTGAAGATTGGTTCTGCCAATGGTGTGAAAAAGTTCATCGTCGGCAAGGACTCGATTTTGTCCACCCCTGCTGCATCAAATGTGATCCGGAAGTATAAAGCCGACGGCGGTATCCTCCTCACGGCAAGTCATAACCCTGGTGGCCCCGATAATGACTTTGGCATCAAATACAACGTATCCAACGGTGGACCTGCACCCGAGAACGTGACAAACAGGATTTACGAGGTCACGAAGACGATCACAAGCTACAGAGTCATCGAGGCTGCGCCAGTTCGTCACCCATCAGCTGTCCTTGGTACATTTCCTTACGCTTTTTACTAGGTCAATCTGTCAAAAATTGGCGAGACTAGCTATGGTCCCTCTCAAGTGCAGGTCATCGACTCCGTTGTAGATTATGTTATCCTGTTGAAGGAGATCTTTGATTTCTCGCTTATCAAAGACTTCCTCCACAACAATGCAGAGACATTTCGTGTCCTGTTCGACGGCTTGCATGGCGTCACCGGCCCCTATGCGCGCGCCATTTTCATCGAGCAGCTCCAGCTTCCTGAGGCTGCGATCCAGAACAGTGTCCCGTTGCCAGACTTTGGTGGAGGACACCCCGACCCGAACTTGACATATGCGAAATCTCTCGTCAGCGCCGTGGAAGAGAAGGGTATCCAGTTTGGCGCTGCGAGCGACGGTGATGGCGATAGAAACATGATCTATGGCAAGGGTGCGTTCGTCACGCCGTCCGACTCTGTCGCAATCATCGCGGATTGGGCACACGTTATACCTTACTTCAACCAAAATGGGGGTGTGAAAGGTCTGGCTCGCAGCATGCCGACCAGCAAGGCCATTGATCTGGTTGCGAAGAAAAAAGGTCTCGAACACTTCGAAGTGCCCACTGGCAAGTCCGTCTTGGCTGGCACATACCCACTTGGCTTACCGGATCCTCCAACAGGGTGGAAATTTTTTGGAAGTTTGATGGATGCTGGGCGTCTCTCTATATGCGGGGAGGAGTCATTCGGAACGGGTTCGGATCACATCCGCGAAAAGGACGGGCTTTGGGCTATCATCGGTAAGTACGAGTCCAGTTGCATCTTTCGGTAGTCGCTTAGGTTTGGATGGGAAGCATGGTTGAACATTCTTGCTGCCGCTAACAAGGAGTCTCCTAACAAGCTGATTGGCATTAACGAACTTCTTCAGCGGCACTATGGCATCTATGGCCGTTCGTTCTTCAGCCGCTATGATTACGAAGAAGTTTCTTCGGAAGGAGCAAACAAGTTGGTCAAGCACCTAAACGAAGCTATCGAGACTGCCTCGCTCGCAAACACGAAGCATCGCTCACAGAGCACTGGCCAGGATTACAAGATCGCCTCTGTCTCAAACTTTTCGTACACTGATCCGATTGACAAGAGTTTCAGCGCGAACCAAGGGCAGGTCGTGTTATTCGATGACGGCTCGAGAGTGGTGTTCCGGCTTAGCGGTACGGGCAGTGCAGGTGCGACAGTGAGGATGTACGTCGAGCGCTACGTCGCGCCAGAGGCGGGAGAGAAGGAGTTGAGCAGGAACACTGCAGAGGGCCTTGAGGGCCTCATCGAAGTGGCACTTGCGATCACGAAGCTCAAGGAATACCTACAGAGGGAGGAGCCTACGGTCATTACGGTGCGCTCCCTCCCTTTTTTATGGGTTTATTTACCGACTGGCACGGGCTGATTTATTTCAGTAAACCACCCGACATTGCAAGAGTGTGTATGTGTATGTATCTTGATTTGTAACGGCGGCATGGAATAGAATCTCCTTGGAATGAGTCCGAGTTGAGCGCTTGAGCTCTGCGATGATCGACTGCAACGCCGGAATGTGGTATGATGTCGACATGTACGCATGGGCGTTGCGGATCTTGGACGGACATCATCACGAAAGTGGTGAAACGGTCGCTCTTTGGCGAAGCGCCGTTGATCGAACCATGTGCAGTGGTAACCTTGCCTTGCTGTACCTGTAAGGTAGTCAAGCAAACCGATTCAAAAGATCATCGCTAAAGTCTGGTCACAACTGTCCGTCCTTCCTGTGAGACGTGCCTTGTATTGTTTCATTTCAACTTGTCATTACGCTAATTACTCTCATCGTTCATAACACGGCCTCAGCCCCATTGGAGCCCGACGGCGGTAGTATCTTACCATCAGTGCTGGAGTGCAACGCCCGCACAGCGCAGGAGCTGCTGGATGGCTAGGAATGCTCATTGACAAGACATTTTAGGGTTTACTCTTCCATGTGCATGAATGAGGAAGTACGTTTGTTGTCTTGTCGTCCGATTGTCCCGGCATGTCATGCCATCTACAATCACGAATCAGATCGACACTACTTTCCACCCATGTCGACGTCAATCATTCCTTTTGTATCGTGTTCCGCTCTTCCGTTCTTCCGCTTGCTATCCGAACATCGCCCGTCATGCAGTGGGCCTTTCTGTTTAAAAGGTGGTACCCATCCCCGCCCTGATCTCCCCGTTCTTGCGAAAAACGCAAGTTCTCTTGATCTCAATCCTTCTGTTCCTCATCGTTCGTCTTTGCAATGCGCACCCGCTTCGTTGGTCTCTTGGCTGCAACTACGACTCTGTTTGGAGCCCTTGTGGGCGCCCAAACATATCAGGCCATAAATTTCTATCAGGGCAATGATTTCTTCGAGTATGTCTCCGTTCATCATGCACCGCGTTCCCCCTGACCCGAGCTTCCTCCAGCGAGTGGACTTTTTTTGACCATCCGGACCCTACAAGCGGCAATGTGAACTACTTGAGCTTGCAAGACGCTCAGAACGATGACCTTGCATATGTGCTCGACGGGACGCTTGTGCTCGCCGTAGACTCCACGTCCTCTGTCCCCTCGGGCGGAAACCGTAATTCGTGTGTTGTGTTCACAGGATCGGGTGTAGACGGACTGATCGATAATCTGCAGCGTTCGGATCACATCGAATAACGCATGGACCCAGGGTCTCTTCATCTTGGATGCGGCTGCGATGCCAGCTGGATGTGGTGTATGGCCCAGCTTTTGGGTTCGTCGTTTATGCTTTGGTTAGGACGAATCCGGGCACGACTGAATTGCGGTTGACTGCAGACCAACGGGCCTGATTGGCCGGATTCCGGAGAGGTGGACATCATAGAGGGTGTCAACAATCAACCGCACAACCAAATGACAGTTCACAGTGGGCCAGATGATCCTAGTTGTATGCTGTACAATTCAGGCTTCACTGGCCAGATCCTCAACAATGATTGCACTAGCACACCATCTGCGGATTCTGGATGCAGTATCGCGGACACCGCCAGCGAGAACTCGTTTGGTGATGGGTTTAACGGAGTTGGAGGGGGCGTCTTTGCGTTCCTGTGGGATGATTCGGGCATGAAGATGTGGCATTTTGAACGCCAAAGCATTCCTGGCGACATCGAAAGTCAACAACCTACGCCCTCACAGTGGGGTACACCCGCTGGCGCATGGAGCAGTGACACATGCAGTAGTCTTTCTGACGGCCATTTTTACAATCACCAGATGATTATTGACACCACTATATGCGGTGGCTGGGCTGGAGGTGCCTATAGAAGTTCGGGTTGCTCTGGGACGTGTCGAGATATAGTTGCGGACGCGTCCAACTTTGTCAGTGAGTTGTTCTAGCTGCATGTCGCTTTTCTTTGCTCAAAAAGGCCAAAGATGCCAAATGGATAATCAACTACGTTGCGGTGTATCAGCTGCAGTAAATTGTCGCGTTGTTCGGTAGTGAGGTGAATGGAAGGTTATTTATTTTATTATGTGTTGTCCGATCCGATTGTGTGTGTCACAGCCACGGATGAATTGGCTGACAAAGCACACGTGTGGAATGGAAGGGTGACGCTTGGCTTTTGTTCCGTCTTTCAAGAAGCAGTCCGTTCAAAAATCGAACTCGCGCACTACCACCTATGATCTATGATGTGATGTGACGAGGAGCGAGTATTGCAATTACACGGTAAAATCAAACCAAACCAGTGGGTCATTTTGATTTTCTTCCGATCACTGAAAATTTCCGCCTGTTCGCACGATAACCTTCAATCTCACCTCATGGTCTTTGTTATTATTGGCACAAGGCAAGTGGTACTCATTGTCGACCCCCAATTTACAGTAACGTTGCCCGCAGTCGTGTGGTAATGACAGCTTCACCCATCGCTTAAGTTGCGACTGTCCCATTCCCTCTTCTTGCTTTCCTCCCACCTCTCTTTCATCGTCGACAGGCTTCACGATGTACGCTCCTTTGCTTTTCGCTGCTCTGCTGGCCTCTATGCCGTTTGATGCCCTGGTCGGTGCCCACAAGACCACCTCAAGATCCCGCCACCGCAACGTTGCTCGTCAAGGTACTAACAAGACATACACACTCCAAGATCTTTACCAAGCCGAAGATTTCTTCACGTATGCTCCCATTTTACATCTCTCTTGGTTTGCCATCTGACTCGTTGTTCTAGTGAATGGACATTCTTTACTGGTTCAGATCCCACGGGAGGCTACGTGAATTACCTCGACATGCAAAGTGCCATGTCCCAAGGACTTGCATATATCGACGACTGTGACAATACCACAGTCCTGGCTGTCGACTCTATGAGTACAGTCTCTCCTGGTGGAAACCGCAATTCGTGAGCCGTCACGTCGATCTGGTTGCGTGCTCACTCAGCTGTTCATTTCAATTGGGCAGTGTTCGCATCACGTCGAACAAGACCTACAGTGGTGGTTTGTTTATCCTGGACGCCGCTGCGATGCCCGTTGGGTGTGCCACGTGGCCCAGTTTTTGGGTTCGTGTGTCTGTTATTTCCTGGTGAATAAACTGTCCAGCTGAACCTGCGTCGGCTAAAGACCACCGGACCCAACTGGCCCACACAAGGAGAGATTGACATTGTGGAAGGTGTCAATAACCAGGTTAGCAACCAAATGACGCTTCACAGTGGGACTTCGAATGCTTGCACGATCTCCAATGCTACCAACGAATTCACTGGTCACGTCCTCGGTACCAACTGCTACAGCACTGCGACTGCAGATGCCGGGTGTGGCATTTCCGACCCAAACACTACTTCATTCGGTTATGGATTCAACGGCGCCGCAGGCGGTGTCTTTGTCCTCCTCTGGGATGTGTCCACTGGCATGTCCATGTGGCACTTTTCTCGTCAAAATATTCCTGCGGATATCACTAACAGGGCGCCCACGCCCGCAAACTGGGGCACTCCAGCTGGTTTCTGGAGTGCCCAGACGTGCGATATTAGCGCTAATTTCTACGATCACTCGATGGTCATCGACACTACCCTCTGTGGTAACTGGGCGCAGGGCGCGTACGGCAAGTCTGGCTGCCCGGGGACGTGTGAAGATATGGTTGCGAACGCGACCAACTTTGCTGGTGAGTTTGTTGGTAGTCGTGTTTGTCGTGTGGCGCTCAGATCGGAGTCAGATGCGAAATGGGAGATCAACTACGTCGCCGTCTACCAATGATAAAGTAATTCTGTGCGGGCACTGTTTAAATATTAATACTGGGAGGATAGCAATTGTTTGTTTTCTTTGTAGTCCGATGATGAGATGAATAGATGAGATGAGAAAGGAGACAAGTTCCCAGGCGACGGTTTCCTTCTGTCCTCTTGACCAGCGTCTTGGATGGATTCCCAGCCGCCGCCGTCTGACCCAACACCGATCCCGGTTTCCGACATTATAACGACAGCATGGCCAAGAAGGGTGGTCAAGGTTTGCCGACCCTCTTGTCTAGTTCCCCTCATCACCTCACTTCCTCCTTACTATAGGCTTGTGCAAGCTGCAGGTACGACCTCTCCCACGCATCCCCCCCTCTCCTCACCACCCGATACTAGGCGCGACAAAATCCGTTGCGATGGTGCAAAGTAGGCAATCCGGACATCCATTCACATTTTGTCATTGAGATCGTTTACCTATCTAGGCCTTGTGGTGCGTGTGTCAAGAAGGGATACACCATCGATCAGTGCATCGATGGTTGTGAGAGCTGTCGTAAAGCCCGTGTGCGCTGTGAAGGTGGCAAACCATGCCAGCGATGTCGTGAGATAGATCAAGAATGCATAGAGGAACAGGTCACGACGACCATGCGCGCCGATGTGGCGCCACCCGTCTTCGTCCTTCGGAATCGCCAAAAGAGCGAGCGTGCCAAGTTGGCTTGTCAGAGTTGTCGGCGGGACAACAAGAAGGTGTGCGGTTCGCTCTGTGTCGTGGACGGTCGATGATGGACTTGGTTTCAGTGTGATGATCAGCGGCCTTGTTCGCGGTGTGTTGCGCGGAACGAAGAGTGTGTTCATGTTGGACGCGGACCAAAGCTTGTCAAGCTTCGTTGCGAAGGATGTCGACAGGAGAACCGCAAATGCGAGGACGCTCGTCCTTGCAAGCAGTGCCTCGATCAGGGTAAAGAGTGTGTAAACGTACAACGAAAGGGCAGGGGCCACGGGACCCGGGTCAAAGCAGTCAGTTTATTCTCCCATTTTGTTTTATGATCGATGTGACTCATCACCGTGGGTGTCAGGCTTGTGCAACATGCAGGTAAGGTAGTCAATGTTCGTTCGATAAAGCATTGCCTGATCAGGATCCAGACGCGATAAAGTACGGTGCGATGGCACAAGGTAACGTGGCTGCCACATCTGATGCTGTTTCATTTACGATATGTTCCGTACGCAGGCCGTGTGCGACTTGTGTTCGGAAAGGATATCAGTGCATCGATCGTGTTTGTGCGACATGTGTGCAGCAGGGTCACGAAGGGGAATGCCCCCACCGTCCCCGGCTAGAGACAGATGCCTCGGACGGGGATAGTTCGGGTCGTCTTACTGGCCAGGCAGCTTCTGCAGAAACGCCGAGTGAGGTGCAGCATTCGGCTTTATCTATGGCTCCCCACCTGCCTCAGGCGGGGATTGCGCCGGCAATGTTCCCCGCTCATGTGTATGGGCCGTCTACATACCACTTGCTTGCCGCACAGCACGCGAGCCATCTCCCACCAGGACCATCGACAAACTATCCGCGCGCTCCGTATTATCCTGTTATCGATCCGCAGATCGACCTTCCACAACCGAATATCTCGTCTGAGCGGTACGACCCGTCCTCCGCCCAGACTGGCCCTGGTGGTTCATGTTAAGCTAGATTTGTATTCCTCGCCTTTGATAGATCTTGGCTATGCCATTGTACTAGTTTCGCTGTGTATGATGTAAGAGATAAAGATCGAGTTTGGTCATGTTTGCAAGTCGTTGTGGTTGTGGGTGTTGTGTTGCTTTAAGCTTATTGTCCATCCTGCTATCGAGTGCTGGTGTACATATATTGACTTTGACTTTGACTCCTTCTGATTCTGACCCTCCACATTCATTATCATGAGCGATCGCGTTTCATCACCCGCGTCTCCACTCCTTCCTGCATCACAGTATGTCTCCACCCAATTGGCGGATTGCTCGATCTGAACATCCAACAAGACAGCAACAAGAAACAGCAAATGTCAAAGTCGAAGTCGAGGAAACATCGACACTGCCAACACCACCACCACCCATACCGGGCGTTACAAAGATCGAGCCGGATACTAGTGCACCATCATCTTCTCCGACCAGACGGAAGACAGAGGGCCAAAGACGCGCCGTTCTTCGGAACGATCCTCAGGTGCAAGAAGTCGAGCCTCAGAGAGTCCTTTGTCGAATCTGTCAAAAATGGATCAGACTGTCGGGGATATCCAACTACGTGACGACCAACTGGCAAGCCCACAAACAGAGATGTACGGTCGTTACACCGGCCCTCCGCTCGACGCCGTCCAAGCCGTTTATTCGCCCGGGTGGTAGGGTTGCTACTGCGGAACGGAGGTTTATGTTGTTGAATGATCCACGCGTCAAGGCGTGTTCACCGAAACGCGTGCAGTGTGGTAAATGCATGTCAGTAGTGACACTGGGAGGCGAGGTGGATTATGAACTGACCAAGTGGAATGAACACAAGAAAATATGTATACCGTGAGTGCGCCACAGCTACGGTCAATTCCCAAGGCCTCATTTTACGACAACAGAGTGATCCCTGCACCGATCACCCCACAGGGACACACATCGCATAGATCACACGAGGGCCCCCCGCCTTCCTCATCGAGTACTCGTTCCCGACTCTCTGCCGACGGGTTTCAGCGATCGTCCTCGCCCACAACACCGCTTGGTGAGAGCTCGAGCAATCGTTCGACCGCGACGACAGCCGTTGCTGAAAGTTCCCCCGTGGTCGTGAAAGCCGGGACGAAGCGGGTTCGAGAAGAGGAACCGGAAGGAGAAGGAGAAAGAGAAGACAAGATAGCAGAGGATGTGCGTCCGACGATCCGCCCCCGGAAGGAAACGTACGTGCGACCGCCAGGCGATGCACCGAGTGCGTTGGGATGGTTTATGGAACCACTGAAGGAATTTGTGCGTGGGTTCCGAGAAGGGTTAGGATCTACGTAAAACATGGTTTAGGCTTGGCTCGTCCTGCTGTACGATGTTGCTGTCTATCTAATGCCTTGTCCATGTATCTTGTCTGCCTGACCACTTGCATGTGGTGGTACAAGGTGTTCGGAAAGTTCCGAGGGGGACGACACCTCCTCACAAGGTTTGTCTTGTTCCGGGGGAAAAAACAAACTTAAAGGCCACCCTGACCGTCCCCTCCTCCTCCTCCTCATTCCCCCGGCCTAACACCATCTGTTTACATGTGGGCTCTTTCCTGGCAATAGCCATACATCCGCTCATTAGGGATACACTTTAGGGGGCCACTGTACAACGTTTCTATCATGAAATCTCTCTCTTTGTCGGTGTCCATCCGAATGTCCCATCCCCTTCACTGACTCCTTTCCTACAGCGGGTCCGACACCCCACCGAGAACTGCCGCTGAGCTCGCCCGGGAAAAGAAATTGCGAGACGATCCCATGGCGGTCGTTCACGGCCCTCTTTTCGTCACTTGCAAGCGATGTGGCAACCGTATCAAACTTTCCCCCAAAAGCTCTTATGACCCGTTCCACTGGATGAAACATAGGGAACGGTGCCTTCGCAAACCCATTGGCTCACCCCGCCTCTCCAAGCGATCGCTCAAAGCCATCGTGAGTACCGCCCTCGAAACAACGCCGCGGCTGACACACCACCATAAAGTATACGTTACCAACTAAAAAGTCACCCGCTTCGTCGTCCAACACCGATGGTGACAACTTGACTCCGCCTCCGCTCACACCCGACGATGATCACCCCGCTAGCTCGGATATATTCAGGGAGTCTCCGAACATGGATGACCTCGACTTCTCTACCGAGCGACCAGACTCTGCGCTTGTCGATGGCCTGCATCTGTCTCAACACCCCTCATCAAAGCATTTCCCCCTCGTCGACCGGTGGCAAACTTGGAATTGGTCCGAACTCAGACCGCCGACGTGGATACCCAACTATGATTTTACCCTCGGGTTCATCCGGGACGAGCTAGAAGACTGTGATGATGGCTACGATGACTCTCTCCTCGACCCCACCGAACTGCGCTATCGGGTACCGCGTCTCACGTCTCGTCCCCTCACACGCAACCAAGACGCTTCCTTGTTGTCAGCATAAACTACTCATCTCATGTTATTCCCGCGCCCTCGAAGTGCTATCACTTTCGTGCTGTCGTTTCCTCTCACTCGTTCTACTCTACCACACGCATCAAATTCATGTTTCCTTTACACCATATCCTCAGAAGTGTTTCCTCATTCCCTGCGCATCCTTTTGTAATCGTCTTACGTATCTTTGCCTCCATCTAGTTTTGCATTGAAATGTCTACATACTCACATACTTGTACATACCAGAGGATCGATCATGTTTCCTCTTTACATTCGCCCGGTCACGAGCAATAATCCCGCACGTAATCTATACAATCCTATGGCACTTTCTATTACCGTATAATCGATTACAAGTACCCTTGTTGCTATTTGTTGGTATCATCCAGAGGTGGTTCATGTATCCCATTATTGAGCAGATTGATGACGACAGGGTCGACGCTGGCGCGAGTACCTCTGTAGAGATGGATCGTCAGCCCCGATTCTGGATCTCTGTTTGAGACGGAGATGAAAGACAATGACATACAAAACGGCACGGATAGTATCACGCATCACACGCGACGTCGCCATCTCGATCTTGTCGACACCAAAGAGTCCGTCTGCGCGCGTCGGACCGACGTTGAGGAGCAAGACCGGCTTCCCTAGTTCAAGCGCATGTTTGACCAACCTGTGGGCGCAAGGCAGATCGTGAGTGACGCGACGCGCACGATGTCAGGGGGGTCAGACGTCACTCACCGGTAGGCCGAGAACGTGGCAAGTGTCGTTCCGATGAGAAACAGTTTGTCCGTTTGTTCGACGTCACAGAACCTGACAAGGCCAGGGGAGTGAGTACTCAAAGCTTTGGTGCCGGCGGTAGATGATGCGCTTACGAGCGTTGCTTGATAGTGTGGGGTATCGATTCACCAAAGAAGATCAAATCCGGTTTTCGCTGAGAGGGGAAAGAGTCAGACAGGGGCATGTACGGTACTCGCACATACGTTTGTATTGTATCGCTCTTGTGCGAGACATTCCGCGCATGCGGGCACGACGAATTCGTCGTAGGAAACCCCTTCCAGTTCGACCTATATTCTCTCCGTTGAGTTGTCCCTTGTTGTTTAGAAACACAAGAACAGCGTGGTGGTTTTGATACGGACATCACCGTCTGGATTCGTCCGGGGTTTCTTCCCGGCGGCTTCGAGCTCGTCGACATACGCCTTCCACTTGGGATTGCTGGCGGATAATTGGTCTTGGAAGGCGTCTCTACCAACTACGTGACCAAATTGACAGCGCACTCTCTACTGCACGTCAGCATTTCTTTCTCTTCAACCGCGTACCGAGGTATGGTACATAAAAAGAGAGAGGGGGAGGACTGACATGCAATGTCCCGTGCAGTTCTAGAATGCGCTCATTCATGCGAGCGTTGTCCCAAAGATGGGAAATGGCTTTGCGATGAAGGCCGTCCACGTTCTGCGTGATAAGGTTGCAAACGTGACCGGTGTGCTGCAACGCTGCAAGGGCGTAATGGGTGGTGTTTGGTTGTGCGTCTCGGACAGGGGGATAGCCGAGGTACGAGCGAAGCCTGCGACATGAGCACAAGCCATACAAGGTGCTTGCGCGAAAGTGTACGTACCAGTACCGCTGCCTGGATACGGGCCAGCGGGCGTGAGCAACGAGGCGAGGAGACGGAGACGAAACATGCCTGAATGCACGCCCTACAGCATTGTCGGCGATTAATTCGTGATACTGCTGGCCCCGTCAGGTTTAGGGGGGTACGCGGAAATGTCCACGCACCAAGATGGGCCTTTGAAGGATGAGAATGCGCTGCAGGCGTTCTGGTGAGGGACGTACTTGTAATTTGGGTTCATGTACCGCCCGTCTTTGCCCCGGTAAGCTCTGATGCCGGAATCAACGCTGACGCCCGCGCCTGTGAGCAAAGTGACATTTCCCGAGGAGAGGAACGATGCGATACGTTCTACGGCGGCAGCAGGTGCGATGGTGTTGGTCGCTGCCGACGAGACGACATGAGGGATGGTAGGAACTGAAATCCGCATTCAAGAACAAAAGTTGTTGCACTGCCGGATGGAAATGCAAATGCAAATCTTGTGATGAACCCTCCTGTTGCTGCACTACAGACACCAGGCTTTGCTCACTTTGCTGTAGCGTGGTCGCCGTTCCATAATGCACGCATCGCCATCGCATCCGCAGCTAATTTCGGTCTGGTAGGCAACGGTCGCTTGCATCTCACGTCGCTCGTCGCGGGACCAAGTAGCACAGCAGGCGGAATCAAGCTCGACAAGTAGTCAGTCACTCCGTCCATCCTCATTTGATGCACATCATCCAAGAGTGATCAGTTATGAATCGCAGGATGCGCTTTACGATGTCGCCTGGTCCGAGATCCATGAAAATCAGATCGTAGCGGGCTCCGGAGACGGTTCAATCAAACTATGGGACATCATGCTCAACGTGCGTCTGTCGTGCCTCTCCGCATGAGAGTGACAAAGTCTCGGTAGGATTATCCAATCCGTGCTTGGCATGAACACTCAAAGGAGGTATTTTCTGTCGACTGGTCCAATCTCAACAAGGACACCTTCCTCTCCTCATCCTGGGACGGAAATGTCAAAGTCGTAAGTGGCTCAGCAAAAGCATATCCCATCTCACCTTTCATGCACCATCTCAAGTGGACGCCCGAGCGACCTCGCTCCGTAGCAACTCTGAAAGCACACCTGTCATGTGTATATCAAGCACTTTTCTCACCGCATCAACCAGACATCATCGCTACGTGCTCGACGGACGGAACGATCAAAATTTTCGATCTACGAGCACCAGCCTACGCATCTGGTCCGACATCCAACTCGTTTACCAATCCCGTTTCGGCCGCCGTCCTCACCGTTCCAGCCTCTGGCACTGAACTGCTCTCCATAGATTGGAACAAATACCACACATTTGTCATCGCGAGCGCAGGCGTGGATAGGAACATCAAGATCTGGGATTGTCGTATGGCGGGCACACTACCTCCGACGAGCCAGTCCGTTGGCGGCCAGTGTGAATTTCAGTTGCCAGGTCACGAATATGCAGTCCGCAAGGTTCAGTGGAGTCCGCATCATGCAGACATACTTGCAACAGCGAGCTACGATATGACTTGTCGAATGTATGTTCCGTGGAATCTGACTGCCCACGGATGCGCGATTGACCGGAAGTTCTGTCTTGTAGTTGGAGTACAAATCCCGTGCAAGGAGGGTCAAACTTGTTGCATGTGCACGACCCTCATACCGAATTTGTCGCTGGCTGTGGGTGGTCGTTATTCGATGAGGGTCTTCTCGCGAGTTGCGGTTGGGATGGTCGTTTGAACGTCTTTCGGGCATGACACGAGTAGCATCGTGTCACTGTAGTAGATCTGTGTTGCGTATCGAGCTGACTTGCGCCAGAACCTGCCACTAGCGTCGCCTACGGACAACAAGATATCGCATAGCGGGAACGACAGACCTTCCAGTATAGACACCGGTTTTGGGGAGACAATTAAGCAGCAGCATGGATCCGTGTGATGCTGCGGCACCGCGAGACAACGATCCAGAGGATATTCTGTACACATCCCTCCAAAGCCTCTACGGCCTCAATCCGATCACATTTTCCACACCCGGGTCCGTCTTCACTTACTTGGTCAAACCAGGACGACTCCCCGATCCACCGAACCAGATCAAGGTTGCCACGCCTGACACCCAGGCATCCAACTGGTCACTCCATGCATCTGCCATCTGGGCATCTTCCCTCTTCATCACAGATCACCTCGAAGAGCTACGCCTTGACGCGATCACGCGCAAGACAGACAGTGCACCGCGCGTCCTCGAGCTCGGCGCCGGCGCGGGCCTCCCGTCCATCCTTCTCGCACGCATGTACAAAGATGTGTCTGTGACTGTCAGCGACTACCCAGACGACGGTCTGATACGCACCCTGTCCGACAACATCCGTCGGAACGCGGTCTCGGAACGGTGTCGCGTGGTGCCTCACGCCTGGGGCACGAATACGGGGACACTGACCCAGCTCAATCATCGAGACTGCAACAGCGGTGATGCACGGTTCGACGTCGTCTTTGCGGCAGATACTCTGTGGAACCCGGATAATCACGCACCGTTGCTAGATACGCTTTGCACGTGTCTCAAGCATGGTCCCGATTCGCGCATGCATCTGGTCGCAGGGCTGCACACGAGGAGATATACCATTCAGTCTTTTATGGACGGCGCACAGCGACGCGGGTTGATACCTGAAAGCGTGACCGAAAGAGAAGTTGGCGGGACACAATCTAGGCCCTGGGATTTAGGCTATGCAGACGGTGAGGGCGAACGAGAAATGCGGAGATGGCTCGTGTGGATAATTCTCAAGTGGGGCCCGACACGATTCGAGACATATTAAAATCATCAATGTGACGTACATTGCGTGAAATCGTCGCCGTCTGGGAGACACCAACAGGCCGTCTATATCATGACAGTCTCGAGAACAGTAGGGCCGTAAAGTCACTCATCCACTTCTTGTACTTCCTTTCCAAAGGTCAGGATGCGGATAAGACACTGTCCTTCACGTTCCTTGAACCTACCGTCAGCGAATGGGGATTGAAACCAAGAAGATGACATACGTCATAAAGAACAAGGCTGTCCTCGGTAGTGTCCATCCAAGTCATGGTGATCGTATCCACAGTGCTGGTTCTGACGTAGTGAGATCCTCGGTGTTCAAAGACAGTGCTGAGAGCTGTTGGGGGATAATCCCGCCATCTCCACGGCGGATTGGTACGTGAGAGCGACCACAAAAAGCGTGCCATCCGAGGATTCAAATCCAAGACGTGCACCCGGCTCGTCGAGTCGACGGCAATGGTAGAAACATCTTTGAGGTGCTCAAAGAACGTGAGTCGTCTGCCACATAGCTGGACCGCGTCAGCACGGTCGGGTAGATTAAGTACCATGCAGTGGTGCTGCCAATCTTCCCAACGCACGGGATCAACCTTCTCTTCCGCGATTGCCAATTTGGACTGGTCGAATACAATGGCTATCTTGCGAGAACAGCCACTTGGGATGCAGTGTGGTTGAAATTCGACAAAAACCGCACTCAAGCGACATGAAGGATCATTCTCGAAGAGTGTGCCGGGGAGCGAGGACGTATTCAGGATGTGGTTGGGACAAAGTTGCACCAAAGAGATGCTGTTCCAACTCTCCGGGAATTCGTATGATCTTGAACTTTGGAAACCGTGCTCATGGGTCCTGTAAATCTCCTGTACGGCGATTTGAGGCGGGCGCTTGCCCTTCTCACTAGCATAGAGGCCGTCCGATCGCCTTTCCCACGTCGTACTATCATCGGATTCATCATCATCCGGATGGGAAGCAACGATGAGACGGGTTTCATCGATAAAATCGAAAGAAAGCAAGTCGCTTGTAAACTAATAGGCGGGGCATCAATTTAAGGCAGGTGAGATGTTGTGAGACACGTACTGTGCGGACGGGACTACCACCACAACACCAGTTGAAAATGACCAGTTCAGTGGTCCCTTCTCCGGACTCCAGTTCCAGACGAATGGACACTGCAACGAGGCTCTCGCAAATTTGTATTTGCTCGATTGAAAGTCGTTGACCGGGTGGGAAATCGCCCCACCAGTCTGTCTGAAAGCTTAATCTTGGTTGAGTAGCTCGCGCGTGGTCCTGGCAAATGTAAAGATTGCGAATGTGGAGTGTAACAGTTATAGCAGAATTCCTGTGGTCCACAGTCGGTAAATAAGAAGGGAAGCGACATGGACAACCTGCTGTTGCGGGGGGAAAAATAGCTGTGCCAGGACCATCAGTTCTTGGGAAGCATCGATAGCTACCTTTCGTATTTCGAAAGGCACATTATGTTGATAGTAGGGTAATCTAGACTTGGGAGCCATCCTGAAGGAGCGTAGCTGATAAACGTGCAATATCCATTCAAAACCGTTATTAAGAGGGCTTTGGCTGGCATGAAAGAGGTAGCTGTTAGAAACACCAATGATCGTGGGCGGGGTGATGCAAAGTCTGTCCTCGGCGCTCGGACTTAAAGTCGGCCACCCTCGCTTATAACTAAGCAGGGGGAGAAGTCGAGATCTCGGAGAATAGGCGCCTGGAGGCCCATCCCTTGCTCCACAAAGGGCGAGCTCGTAACGATAGCGTAGAGTCGTCGAACGTGTAACGATGGCATAAACATCTCCGGAGGCCTTGATGATGGAAGAGTCAGCCGAGGTGTGCTGGGCGAGGAAGGAGACATACTAAGCAGAAATGGAATAATGATAAGGGGTCTAGCTCCTCTAAAATAATCAATATGATGTCGCTGGAGAGCGTGAAGAAGGACATGTCCAGCACGCCGACACTAAGTATCGAGGGTGTGTCACTATGTGTGCGCTACTTTATATGTCGGGCAGCCGCCAGGGTTGCTTGACGCCGTCGGACCTGGAGACAAAAGCGTCGGGCCCGCCTCACTTCGCCGTCGACAAGGGATTAAGCGGAGAACAGTCGAGAACAGTTGAAATACGACGGGAACTCTCATGTAGGCGATACCGGATACGTAGCGCCAAAGTTGACTTGAAGGAACCGTGAATTCGGAGCTGAATTACCTCGAGCGTAAAGACAATACTGACATAAAGAGCGGCACCGAGAACACCCTTTTGTAACTTCGCCATGTCAACGCATCTCCTGTGAATAGAATTTAGTAAACATATCCTCTTGGCCCGTCGGTGTTACTCACCCAGAAGCCATACGACGACGACAATAAAGTTGGCCATATCTGGAATTATCCAACCAACTCGTCAGAGATCTTCATTCACAGGCTTACTAATCCAGCGTCCTAAAATCCATATCCATATCCACGTCGTCAGTCATGGTCTGCAAGAAATGCGAATCTGCAAGTTTCGTCCTATGCATGTACCAGAGCCACGAATATGCTGATGACTTTCATAGAAACTATCCAAAGTCGCCGCCCCAGACCCATTCAAATCTACCTCCAGCAGCATCAAGGAGGGCTCGAGGAAAGTGGGGGAGAACAAGCTTTTGACACGGCCAGGAAGCTCGAAGAACAGGTTCCAGGTGTGTTTCGACCGCCTCGTCGCTCACAGTTGTTGACAGCCCTCCGTTCAACAAGCCGTACCAAGGGAAATGCAAAGACTGTAAGCAACCAGTCACACAGAACAAGGCCAAGTATTGCCACGGTATGTTGCTGTTTCATATCGTCCGGCAGCCCTGACTGCATCTCTCGTAGGCTGTGCCTATAAAAAGGGCCTCTGTTCAATATGTGGCAAGGCCATTCTTGATACTGCAGGATACGTCATGTCTAGCAAGTAGTGTCTCAGTCTCAGTCATGGAATGGACTTTTCAATACCCTCTGGCTAGTGTAGCATATATATTTTGTAATATTACTGTAATACACGTGTAAGAAAATATCTATCTCTTTGATCAGAGTGTATCAGCAACAAAGTTTGTTGGGCATGATTCGCTAGCTACAATACTGTGATATATATCGTCTAATGCAATGTTCCGGGGGTAAGTATGATGCGGGTCAAGTATCCAAAGGCGATCCTAGTTAGATTGTACTTTCTTCTTCGTCCTCTGTTCATAAATCTCGACGTCAATGGTATCAAGCGTGAGGAACTCCCAGACTTTGACATGTTTCTCTTGTCCGTATCGCCTCAACCGACCAATTGCTTGTGTCTCGCATGCGTCATAGATCTCCTGACTCGGTGCAAGAAGTGGGGAGAGAAATATGGCATGGTTTGCAGAGGTGAGATTCGCACCGCTGGCGCTTTCATCCATGACATTCAACAGGAGTACTCGTTCTTCACCATCATTATTCTGGTACTTTTCCAGATTCTTGCTCTTTTGTGACGCAGAACCGCGGATTTCGAGGAATTTGATCTTGTGTGCCTTGAGCGCATTGGCAACTTTAGCCATGAGGTCCGGGAACTGAACAAAGATGAGGACACGCTCCTTCTTGGGGATAGTATTTCTGTGGCATCAAAAAGAGTTAGTGTAAAGAGCGACGCAGCAACGATAGCGCACTTGATCAAGTCAATGACCATCTCCAACTTCTTCCCGTAATGTTTTCCACGCCCATCATGAGCTTCGTCGTCGACACCAAGCGTCTCTCCATTGACAATGTTCAAGACCCTCGCGGCAGCCATGCATTTCCCGGAGGATGCGTAAACACATTCCTCACGGTCTGCACTTTGCCTCACACACGTCATGCAACCCGTATGTCCACAAGACGAGAGAACAGCTACTTCGTTCATCGGGATTTCATCTCTCCCGCATGCCGGGCAAGAAATTTTAGGCGGTGTTTCTCGCTGCTTCTGCAGGTCACGGACGACGGTGAAATACCGACGGGAACGTACTCGTCCAACAAGCTCTTTAGTCAACTTGCGGATGTTATGCGTCTTCTCCCGGTGGTCCCATATCTTGTCCTTGAGAGCGTTCGACAGGTTCTCGTCTTTCCCTTTGGACTTGTTCTTCCAGTAATTTGCGGCAAGGACGGGCACTTCGACTTCATCAAGAAGGGCTTTAACCATCTCAGACGCTTCATGATCCCCAACGCCTTCCAGGCGAGTAACGCGAGCATATTCCTGGAACATCGACTCCTCGCTAAGCTTGCCCATAGCCTTTTCGCGCTTTACCCCCATCCTGAGTTCCTCAAGGAGTTCGTCCTTACAGTCATCCAATTGCTTTGTGCGATCCTTGACGATGATTTCACAGGCTCTCATGGCATTCTCCTTTGAGTTGTCCTCGGAAGTATCCAAGTCAAAGTGCGAACAACGCTTCAGAAGTGCTTCTTCGGCTGTCCTGAATGTGGACCATCAGTTCCCTTCAAGAGCGCATATATGAATACATACTTGCTATCACCGAGTGCATTGTTGAGGCGCTTTTCTCGGTCGCTCTCCGTCTTCTTCGTCCGTTTGATTGTCATGTCCAAAGCACGCAAGTGGTGTTCCAACTCTAGATAGATGGCTCGTTCTGCAGCAGGGAGTAACACTTTTTGTATTTCTAACGAGCATGGAATCTCGTCGATTTCGGCAATATTCTGTCGTCAGATGTTACCAGGCAAAGTACGCGAGCGTGAAAGAAGGTGCGAACCTGACGAACAAACGTATCCAAGAAAACTTGGCCAATGTTATGACGGTGTGCGTGCCACTCCTGCGTATGTACCTCGCGGAATGAGTGGAAAGCTTCCACTTCTAAACAAATTTGTCAGTCTTGTAAAGTTTTCGAGTAACACTCAAAATGCACTCGTCTGCTCTCTGATGCGCTTTTTGATCATGGCGGATTGTCCCTCTCCATCATCATCAATCCCCAAGTGGAGGTTCAGGTGGGCGGCGATCGTCTTGACAGCACCAAAGTCATGGATAGGAGGGGTACCGGAGAGTACCCAGCGACGGTCGGCCGTGAGTTTCGTCACCATGGAATGTACCTTTCCAGTTAGGTAGGTATACTCGTCGACGACAACTCGAGCGAAGTGAAATATCTCCAAAGGGGGTGATTTCATTTGCGTCCAATCCCTCCTAACAGCAACGCTTTCAAGGCGCCAAGGGTCGGTATCCTCTCTGCGTTTCTGTTTCTTTGCAGGTGCATCCTTTGCACTTGATGCCTTTCTTTTCTTTCCACCCGACTTTTCGGAAGAAGGTGAAGAGGGCGGCTCGTCGACATCCATGCTATTGTCATCCGACTTGGATGAGCTGGTTGTGGCCTTAGCCTTGCCTTTAGTGCCGGTCGCGTTCAAACCGGACTTGCGCTTCTGAATTTTCCCTTCTTCGTCATCATCGGATATTTCGATTGCCGAGTTCTCTTCTGACGATGTGGGGGGCGGGGTAGCTTTACCACGCGACGTCCTGACATCAGGGGCATCATCCTCATCCTCGCTCGGGGTAGGCTCTTCGTCGGGTTCGTCTGTTGAACCAATGTCCTCAAAGTCACTGCCGTTATCGCATTCTGCATCGTCGTCGGAGTCAATGACAATGGTTGACCTGGTGTTCCCCCGCTTCGTTCTTGATACACGGGATGTAGCAGCTTCCTCGTCTGAGACGTCTTCCGCTTCCTCAGTTTTCTGCTTCTTCGACCCAGAAGGGTCGATAACAACTTCAGGCTTCTTGCCAGTGCGCGTGGGCTTAGCGGGGAAGTGTTCTTTTCGGTAACTAGCCTTGGTCTTGGATTTCGTCTCCTGGTCCTTCTTCTCCGCAGCAAGAGCATAGGACTTGCCCTTGAGACGTTTCGGCGCTACAACGATTCGAGCTTCCAATTCCTCTTCTGAAACAAAAGTCAACTACCCGTAACTTGAACGGGGCAGAAAGCAATCTTACCAAGTCGGCGCGCCTCTCTAATGGCTTTCATTGCACTATTGGGACCGTCATTTTTCAGGCGTTCCACTTGCGTCTTCAACGCTTCTAAACACATCTCAAGCCGAGCGTTAAAATATCTACCATCCTGAGAGGGAAGAGTACCACCCGCCGCGAAGGACTCGAGGTTCCCCAGGTAAACTGCGCTCTGGAACAAGTTCGACGCAACAATCACGAGATTTGCTTTTTGGACGGCCTCGATGGTCAACGAGTTAATATTGGTGGCGGTAGAGATGACCACAATATTCTTGAAGCGACGAGGCGCGAACTTTTCGGCCTCTGACTTCCATTGACGTGTAAGATGGGGTGGGACTATGGCCAACGTAGCCCTAACAGAGACCTTGCCAAAGATGTCTTTCTTGCTTTCGAACTCCTGCTTAACCTTTTGATGGGAACAGTCGATGAGGCCAAGAGTAATGGCGGTCTTGCCATACCCGACTTGGTCAGCGAGGACACCACCTCTGACTTGAACAGGTCTCTGCACCCGGCCCTCGGCGCGCCAGCCTAGAGGCTCCAGAATCGCTTCTGATATTTCCTCTTCGACAAATGCAGGGACGTCAGTTGCCTCCCTCTCCAGCATCCATGTCAAGGAACGCAGCTGCTCCTTACGAAGATCGAGTCTGAAATTGGGAGGCTGGCTGTGTTC
Organism: Xerocomus potaroensis; assembly: GCA_038088895.1. Classification (NCBI taxonomy): domain Eukaryota; kingdom Fungi; phylum Basidiomycota; class Agaricomycetes; order Boletales; family Boletaceae; genus Xerocomus; species Xerocomus potaroensis. The sequence continues at coordinate 22,552 of JBBPJT010000004.1, read as the reverse complement.
CGAATCAGACCTGTTGCTCTTGAGAGTAAACGGTAGATGTTGAATCTTGACCGCAGGAGTAAAGTCGGTATCTAGCCGCCACGATAGCGAGGGTCTCCCCGGACGATTTTCGGAGGGAAGGGATGACAAGGCGCGATGCAAAAGCGAAGCAATGTTGAGACCTACTTTGACCATCCCAACGCGCTGCTCCAAACGTAGTTGAGTGACAAATGGAGTAGGGCGAAGCTTCAGATTGCGCTCGTATTGTCCGGCTTCTTGATAATCTTCCATGGCGACAATTTTCTTCCCAGTCTTGCTCCATCTGATGGTTGGAGGTGTTGGCCCACATCGTTGGCACTCGTGCAATCCCTCGGGCATGACGACCGTCTGCCATGCGTGCAAGTTGTCGTCGACGTGCCGAATACGTTCAAGTAACCAAGCTAATGATCTGAACGTCGCACGCTCATTCAGTTTATCCACCTCTCTCCACTGATGCCGTGGCCACTCGGCGCCAGCATCATTGGGGAGAGGTACTGTGCAGGATAATAGGGCAACGGCCCTGGCACAAGCGTCTGTATCGGCAGCTACATTGAGTGAACCATGAGGAACGGCGAAATGTGCTCCATTGAGCTGGGAAGACTAAGAAATACGTGGGCACTCTCATGGATGAACTAAAGTTAGTCAAGCTTACCTGGAGCGACACTCGATCCGCAGATACCCACAACAACGGTATATGGCATGCGACAGATTGATCTCCTTGGACGTCCGACTGTCTCCACGAACCTGCAAGTTTGCAGACAATCGGTCGGGATTCGCCATAATCATATCTTCGAATGGTGCTCGTAAAAACAAACGCGTCGTCCTTGGGATCACCACATCGTGTGGGGTCAAGCATCATAAACAACGGCGGTAGTTCGACATCCCCGGGAGTGGGTTCACGCTTGTGAAGAGCGCCACAGGCTGTACCACACTTGTCTAGGAGAGCATACGTCCCGGAGATGTCACGATCGAGTAGAGATACCTTGTTTTCCGGAACAGTGATCTTCAGGTGTGAGTGGACGCGCGCTTCCCTGAATTCTTCAGCCAGTAAACCAAGTCGTGACCCCCAGGAAGGCACAAGAGTAGTGCTCCCGGCCACAGTCACAGTAATCTCGCTGTTGCAGGGCAAACCAAACTGCAAACAGCCTTGCAGTAAGCTCTCCTGACACCTGAACCTAGCGACAGGGAGCTGCAAGAGACGACGGATCTCTGCATTGGCGGGTTCGCTTTCCAAAGGAATCGCATACAGCCGCCATTCCGTTTGCTTGGGGTCAAGGTACAATTCGAACGAGGCCGACGTAGACTGATAAACCGCAGACCAGACCTCTTGCCTCTTGAGTTCTACGAAACGCAGCTCAGAACTCGTGGCTCTAAGGACCGCAGAACGCCAACTAATCCACCGCTTCTCGGGAATAGTTACGTTAGATGCCGACCTGAGCTCGTCAAGCAGGTCTCCAGTGGTATTGGTAATTGATAAGCACATGGGAAGGATAGATTTGAGCTCCCTGACGAAGGTCCCGGGAAGAAGACGTGGGGCTGTCCGCATGTCAAGTGGTTTGAAGTTGTGCTCGGGGCGTCCAGCGCACTTCTTGCAGGAGGACGAACCACAATCCTGACAACGAAGTAGTTCCCTTGTCGTGATATCCTTGCGACCTTCGCAGAGGCAAAGTCGTACGCTCCGAGTTGCACGATTAAGAATGTCCCTCATCTGATCCACCTTCACATTAGACAAGTCCAGCGGTTGCTCAGCCAACTGTTCCAGACCGGAGATGCGGTCTTCCACAGATAATGTCGGTGTAGGATCGACGTTCATTGTATCTTCATCTCCTGTCCGAGATTCGATTTCGAGCTTCTTCGTCTCGTAAGTCTCTTTATCATCTCCCGCCTTCAGAAGTTCCTTGCCAACAATCAACGCAGCAAGGATACAAGACCCCACGACTGTTGAAGACATGGCGTTGCCAGCAAGATCAGCGAGTTCATCCTGGCTTTCGCGTGTGAGAAGTAGCTTGTCCACCGGAAGACCCTGCATAGCTAACGCCTCAACTCCCACCATGGGTCCACCGCGATTCGTAATATAGGGTATCATGGACGGAGTAAGGCATGGACATATCCCCGACTTGCTCGAGCCAGTGGAGCGATCGACGTTTTGCGAAAGATTCCAAACAAATCTGATACAAAAGTTAGCAAAGTCTGACGAACGTCATCTCCTTACGTTTTGTAGGATGGATCAACACCAATTTTCGCAGAACGAAGGAGACTGATGTCCATCAAATCCCAAACACGCTCGACCTGCCGTACGCCCCAGTCCTGCCAAGCGAAATCAGGCATACGGCAAGCACCACCTTGCATTCGCGAAGTTAGACGACGAGCCACAAGCAGGCATAGGGAGCTCACCTTCTTCCCAGTTCGTAAGAGGACGTTTCGGGCCTAACAACTCCTCAAGCCTCGCACGTGCATGCCTGGATTCACATCTCGTCCAATCGATGCGCCCAGAGCGCGAGTCTGACACCCTTCCACTGTCTTGTACAAGCTTTTCTCTGGCTTGGTGAATGCGGGGGTCATCAGACGGAAGAAGAAATGCATCCAAGGTCGACGAAGCAGGTCGTTTGAGCCTTGTCATCCAGTTCTTCCACTCCGCTGGTGATCGGGACGACCGCTTGTCGACGGCAAGTAAATAAACGCGCGTGCGCGTATGCGGGATATAGTATTGTTTCGTGTCCAGCCGCATAAAATCGGCACTGTAGCTGTGACGTTCGAAATATTTCTTGACATCCTGCCAAGGAGCAGAGCAGACGTTTTCTAGAATGACAATAGGCGGTCGATGGTTGGTGACCCAAGACATCATGCCATGGAATGTTCTTCCTGATTCTCCGCCCTCTTCAATCCCTTTTCTCTCGTTATTGAGATTAGAATAATCGACACAAGACGTGCCCGCTACAAGCAAGTCCACGTCGCCAGGAACAGGGGCTAATGCCCCGTATGCAGTCGTGCTTGTATAAAATTATCAAAATTTCGCAACGGTGTTAAAGAGAGCACGTACGCTTCAGCATCTCCAAGCTCGCAGACGTCGCGAAACAGTATAGGTGGCTTAAAATTGCGCTCAATGTATGCCTGTTTGAATGGTTCTATCTCGCACGAAAACACGTGTTCAAAGTCCAAAGGAATGCCATACTGTTCGCGGATGAACTGAGACATCAACTCCAGGGCGAGAAGAGGTGACTCGGTGCCAGAACACATGGTAGCGACACGAAGTTTTCTGCCTTTGACGCGTTCTGCAACACCCTTGATTTGAGGAACGTGAGAGACAATGTCGGAAAACATGGTAGGTATATGGTGAAGAGGGGGAAGGCTAGAAGATTCTATCTTCCCATCTGTCTTTGAAAACTGGGCTGGGTTGTTGTCACCGTCGTCAGAGGCCTCGAGCTCTGTGTCCTCCTCGAGCTCCTCGGTAGTCGACTCGTCGTCGGCTTTCTTCACCGACTTCCCCCCTTTCTTTGCTACAGATTTTGGGCGTTTCTTGTCACCCCCGCCAAAGAACGAAGTAATGGACTTTTGATTCTTAGCCTGGGATGTTGGGGGCATGATCGGGTTGAATGATCGGTGCTGGCAAACGCGTCTCAACGTATTTATTCAAGTCACATACGCGCTTTGTCACGCCATTACCAATCAGTCACAGCATCTCTACGAATAGGGAGGCTCAGAAGACCGCATTCGCACGTGACTGCCAGATAAGCACACAGGCATAATGGAATAATTTTGCAGTGTCAATCTCAAGTATATTAGATAATACATCTCATGGGGCTATCCACTGATCTCCCCACTGCACAACCAGCATATTGCAGCAGATGTTTTGATGATCAGATGGATTATGAGCATATTCCAAAGCTGGATGTAAGTTGCCTGACTTGGCAACAGAAGACTGAGATTCTAGGTATCCAGTGTGTTGAATAGTCAAGATAGAATTGATATCAACATTGCTTGATCTTTCAAAGTGTTTTGAGTCTAGAAAGCAGTCCTGGTGGCCATATGAAGAACTTATTCTACAATATACCAGCCATGCAGTGAGGGGAAAGGCATAGTTCAGTAGATATGCCTATGAAATGTATTATCTAATATACTTGAAATTGGCATTGCAAAATTACTTCATATGGCTGTGTACTTATCTGGCAGTCACGTGCGAAAGCGATCTACTCTGAGCATCCCTAATGAGTCTGTCCGCTGGCTCGGGGACATTTCCCGAGCCTATGACGGTTGTTCTGGCAAGTTTTTACACTAGCTTCTAGTGTGCAATTGTCGTCCATCGCCGACTTCACTCCATCTTCATTTCGACCCCTTCATAAATAGAATTACTCAACGCTGTTGGGAAACGTTGTTCGAATACGAGGAGATCTCGGGCCAGCAATTCTCCCTCTAGTTGCTTGAACGCAGAATTCTCCTGCTAAGTATGTCGATGGCTGAATGTTCAATCTGTGGACTGCTATCAAGCCACCTTGAATCATCCCGCATCTATTCACCGCGAATATTTTGACGTTTATTTCGTTCACGTTGAGCATCGAAGTAAGCAGCCTCATCTCACGTCTTGGCTCTGTGTTTGTCGTCCCTAATCTAGCTAGTTCGGACATCAGGTTTGCACCCCTGGAATTCGTCCTGGCCCTCTTCTCTCATATTCGACTTCCCGAAACTGTGGATATCAGCGTCGTTTTTTCAAAAAAATGGTTTAAATCAGGACACCGGGCATATTGGAACACCACTTAAAACGCGCGTCAATCCGGACCCTCACCCACTTGACCTTTAAACTCCATACTTCGATTACGGGATCGAGAATTCGATTGATCTGAACGAGCCGTCTACGGCTTACATTGGACAACTTCCCATGCAAAATCCTTGGCAACGTGCATTCGATCTGCATCAGCCTTGCGTCGTCTGTTCATTTAATAGACACTAATCTACTCGATAAGGTGTCGATGTCGCACTGTTTCAAAAGGCCCGCTATCAATGAAGGATGGGGTTAGATGACGGACGACAACAGTGGCGGGATCCCACTCAGCGGACTGGTGCAGCAGTGCCCTTATATGCATCTCATACTCACCACCAACACACAAACATTCACCCGGATTCTACACGGACTAAATGTGTTATGCCCCGCACGAGTGGGGCTGCTCGTAGACTTTTTGGACTTCTTTATCGAGCCCGCATTTACTCTGGATGGTGCTCACGGCGCTCAAATTGACGTCCCGAGGATTTTGCTACCAATTGTTATTAGGGTGGGGAATTCCGAGGAGACGCAAGCTGCTCATTGGCGCAGCGTGTATATGCTGATGGAGGAATCTTAACGTTCTAATTTGTTGGCATGCCCGAACCAAATCCTAGTCAAGAAATCCATCCAGAACTTGAAGAACGGGAGGCTCGACATCTCGATTGGCATCATAACTGGCTGTCAACACTTTGGGTGCGTACACAACCAAATGATTCCAAGCCGTCCGGAGTACGTGCAGATCTGTATGTAAACATTTACTCGACGACAATTACAACCCGATATGTGTACTCACATCTCCCATTCTTTACAAACTAGGAAGGAATGGATGGACGTGTGAGTGTTGAAGATAGAAAGGAAAGAAACATCGCATTGAATAAAGACCTTGTTAGGCAAGGCTCGAAGTAACATACACGTTCGATAATCTAGGTCAAGGTCCACAAACAACTCAAACAACTCCCTCATTCCCAGTACCGTGGAACCTTGTTGTCGCTCTCCCCACCGACTTCCAAAAAGTCTGACGGGCGCTCGCGCTTCAAATTTCGTCGTCTATTATTAATTGGTAATCGCTGATAGGCCGAATCCTGACCAGCGGGTTGTTGGTTTGTAAACGAGACTGGCCACTGCGGGTCCTGTTGCTGGTACCCTGACATGCCAAAGCCTACACTGGCAGCAGTCTGCATTTGTTGCTGTTGCTGTTGCTGCTGCTGTTGTGACTGCTGTTGCAGGGAGGTTGCAACCGCGAGAGTCGCCGCAAGAGCTTGTGCTTGTTGGAGCTGCATCTGAAGTTGGTGGTATTTCATCTCTGATGAATGTCGTACATGGTTGGGTAAGGAGGTGTTTTGCATCACAATGGATAGCTGGTTAATTTGAGCCTGAAGTTGAGGGATAGTGTCGACTATCATCTGTGACACGTCGATGCCACCCTGCTGATCTGAATAGAAGTCATCGCTCGTAGAACCGTCACCTTGAGGTGTCTGTAGGAGGCTGTGGTCATCAACCCCAAATAGCACCCGAACAACTGCGTACCTGTTCACCCGCTACAACGCCTTCTTCATCAGTCTCCTTTCTACTCTGCTCAATGACTTTATAGATATAATCTTCAACCTTTGTCCGCATGGGTTTATCCACGACCAACTTGTCAAGAGATGCGATTTTCTTGCCACACTTTGGACAAACAAAGTCTCGCTCAAGAAGATGAGTTTGGATACATTCCTCGCAATATGTGGTTCCACAGCACGGCATTTTCACCGCATCACGGAAAAGTCTGTTGTCTATTGGACATGCGAATGTAGAGTCTGTCGGAGGTCGTTCTCGAACGTCTGCTACGGAGAGACCCTTCGATCGGGACACCTGCTTTTGCCACGATGCTCTACTAAGGTGAGCGACTACCTTCTACATATGTGATGTGGTGGCTTACGAGTCAGGTTGAGCAACCACATAGCCACCCTCTGGAGTGACCATTACGCCCTGAGCGATCTCACCCTTATTGGGATTTTCCACTGCCTTGAGGAAGCTGCGCGGGATGCCCGTAGTCCGCTTGATGCGGGGTTTATTGTCGAACTCACGGTCGCTATTCGTTGGACAATCCTGAATCCAATGGCCTGGGGAAGTATAAACGGATATCGACATAACAATGTCGGGACGACTCACCTTTCTGACCGCATCGATAACACACGTATGAAGGTGGCAGGGGACGGTCAGGGACATGGGCTTGATGCGAGCTGAAGGGTTTTCCACCGCGCCCGAAAGATGTTCCCCGGGGATTATTATATATTCGGACAGCACTGTTTCAATCAAGGGGTAAACAGAAATCATGTTATGAGACGTCATTCTACTACACAAAGCAGAAGAACCGCGTAAACGAGACACCAACTGAGACATCTTTTCCTGGGTTTCCTCCCAGTTGGCCGTCTGGGCCAGAAACATGGCTGCCATCGCGGCAGCTTCGTCTTCCTTTGTGATGGAGTTCTTTGGAATAGTGACTGTAGTACTTGACTGCGAAGGGTGTAAGACCCGCCGTTTGGCGGGTGATGCGTCCATCGTAGAACAGCTACGTACAGAGGTTAAAATTTTGGACGACACTGGGTCCTCTTTCACGTCGAAGCGTTTCGACATAGCGCCCTTGTGCCATGTACTCCCACCACCTAGTCTCTGGACGGGCTCAGAAATAGGAACGGATGTACTGCCATTGGTGCCAGCAATATACACGGCTGCCCTCCCCTTTCCGGGTCGCTGAGAGGGCATGCGCTTTACGACAACAGAGGAAGACCGAGGAATGAGCTGGGTGTCATCCTTATACTCTGAATGAAGTGAGGGTGAGTTGAAAATAAAGCCATGAGACTGGGAGAAAAGACACACCTTGATTGGCAGACGCATCATAGACATAGAGATCAAAGTCATTGGCCTTACCGAGGCTATTAGCAAGGATGATTTCTTTTTTCAAGTCAAACACAGATATCGCAGTGCCGTCAAAAGTTATCCGAGACTCGTCTCTCTGAGATTTAAATTTGTAGAACACAGAAGAGGCCATAAGCCAAAATGAAACACTTGCTGAGGAGTACGATGCGACAGAAGGGACAAACGAAACCAATGTATAGTACCTCTTACGGTGAGCTGGGAGATCAGGTCGTTGTCGTCGTTGTGTGGAGCTAACGAGGTTAACCGGCCAAACGTGGCTTGAAATACTTACGAGAGGAGACCAAAATATTTTTCAAACTCAGCGCTTATCGCTGACTAAGCAATAGTTTCATTAAAATTGAAACGCGAACCTCAAACAAACGACTTTCAAGGCGCGACGTCTTTCGCAGACAAATGTCCCAGTCATACGGCAGCACCAACAACGAGCTGCGCCAACGAAGCGCTGATGCGCGACAGGAATCTGCAGCTCATGCAGCAACTACGGATGAGGGTCGTAAGACTGACCATCTACTGGACCAGCATCAAACGTGAGCATACCAGGCATAGAATGCATGCGCACTCATTCGTACACTCAACCAGATACGAGTTTGGTGGGCCATGGGGGGTCACTGCAATGATGATTGGCTTTCCCATCCTCATGTATTACCTCTGGATATGTCTTTGGTTCTATGATGGAAATCTTGTTTCGCCCTCTTCCGTGGATGACGTGGTCCCCTTCCTTCAGCGCATGTGGGCTCATGTTCGCGACGTAAGTTAATCTGTAGATTTCAAACGCCATTAGTATTGATGACCTATACTAGGATGCCAGTCCAAATGCTTATGCTTGGAAAGTCTACACTAGCCTCATGGTCTACCAACTGTTTCTCGCTTGGGTCGTGCCCGGTTACCAGCAAGAAGGGCTCCCAGTCCCCTCGCTCGGCTACAAGACATTGATGTACAATTGCAACGCACTCTGGTCTATCTACATCACAATGATCACTGCAGCGGTACTCCACTACTACCACATCTTTCGTCTCACTGAAATTATTGACAACTACGGACACATCATGTCAGTTGCCATCATTTATGGTTTCGTGGTGTCCTTTGGGGTGTATTTCCTCACTGTCGCAACTGGTACCCAAATCCGCATGTCCGGAAGTTTCATTTACGATGTCTTTATGGGTGCTTGTTTGAACCCTCGCATCGGTCCTATTGACCTTAAGATGTGGGCAGAGGTTCGTATTCCTTGGGTCATTGTCTTTTTCTTGGCGGTCTCTGGTGGTTGCCATCAATATGAACAGTACGGTTATGTCACCCCTGTGAGTCCTGGGTCCTTTGAGAGGGTTCTAGTATTTACCCAGTTTGTAGAACATGGCATTCATGATTCTGGCCACCTGGCTGTATTTGAATGCCTGGTGCGTGCTTCGATTTGTTCCATGGATTTACTAATAAATACGTTCATAGTGGTAAAGGAGAGGAATGCATTCCCCAAACTTGGGACATGTTCCACGAAAAATGGGGCTTCATGGTCATTTTTTGGAATTTTGCTGGCGTTCCCTTCGTGCGTCTCTGCTGTCAACTAGATATGTTCAAAATCTGACCCTAGTTTAGACTTACGTGTACTCCGTGGTTTATATGGCCTCCCATGATCCCTCCAAGTACCAGTTCTCCACTCCAACTTATATTTTGCTGTTTTCTACACTTCTCACTGCTTATTACGTGTATGATCCTAGTTGCCCGATTAGATGTAGTCTTATTGACCATGCAACTCTAGGTGGGATACCTCCATGTCGCAAAAAAGTCGCTTCAAAATGCAAACTCAGGGAATTACCAAATTCCGTAACACTTTCCCTCAGTTACCCTGGGGTACACTGAAGAATCCCGAGTATATTCAAACTGCACACGGGTGAGCGTACCTGTTATTTCCATTGACATGATATTCAAGTTGGTCCAAAGTAACCGCCTCTTGATTAGCGGTTGGTGGAGGTACTCTCGCAAACCTGTATGTTTTTGCCCACTATGCATGCGCGCATCTGATATCCTTCCAGAACTATGTTGCCGACTGGGTTATGTCCTTCTGCTGGGGTGTGATCATTGGTAGGGCAACCATCATCCCATATTTCTATTCTGTGTTCTTCATCACGGTTCTCATCCATCGTTGTGGCCGTGACTTTGAACGCTGCTCTATCAAGTACGGAAAAGACTGGGAACGGTACTGTTCGATTGTGAAGTATAAATTCATTCCTGGCATCTACTAGACTTTGATATACACTCGATAATATTGCTTGGCTTTTGTTGAATATATACCCTTGCATTAATGGAGATGTGAACTTTTGGGGTGTCGCAAAGCGGAGGCTTGTGCTGTGTTTTTGCCAAGTTAAGTTAAACCGATTCAGGTTCTCACCGTCTAATTGGACCGCCCACTCATTTCTTGGTTTCAATCTCGTCATTTGTGTGCATCTGTCATCGTGCACGATGGAGAGCAACAAAGACGAAGCCCTCAAATGCCTAAGAATCGCCGAGAAACACAGGGACGCAGGCAACTTCCCTTCCGCACGAAAGTTCTGTCAAAAATCGCTTTCTTTGTTCGCTACACCGGAAGCCGAGACACTCAAGGAGTCGATTGAATCCGCCGCAAAGTCTGCTGGTCCATCTTCTAGCACAAGCACGAGTAATGGGGATGCGACAACTGCAACATCGTCATCAACACAGACACATCCCTCTGCTTCCGGGGCAAAACGCAGAGGCGATGCGAAAGCGGAAGGCACAGCGGGAGGTTTGAATGGGGACAAACGGGAGTACACCGCTGAACAACTGAACGTCGTCAAGCGGGTCAAGACGTGCAAACTCACGGCTTACTACGAGATCCTGGGTCTCAAGAAGGAGTGCGAGGAAGCTGACATCAAAAAGGCTTATCGAAAGGTATACTTGTCATTCCTCAACAAGGGAGTGGGTCATTAAGGGGGTCTCTCAATAGCTTGCACTTGCCCTGCATCCTGACAAGAACGGAGCGCCAGGTGCTGACGAGGCATTCAAAAGTAAGTTTCACAAATGTAATTTGCTACGCATTCCAGCTCATTGGCCCGGCAGTGGTTTCAAAGGCATTTCAAGTCCTATCAGGTATATTTATTGTACCATTTATTTGTTCACGTCTAGACCTGTTCCTTTTAGACCCCCAAAAGCGAGCAGCGTTTGACCAGCATGGCTCCGACCCAGAATCGCGATTTGGCGGCATGTCGTCATCCGGCTTTTCGCCAGGTTTCTCACCCTCGCCGTTTGCTGGTGGCTTTGAGGGTGAAATGTCACCCGAAGACTTGTTTAACATGTTCTTTGGTGGTGGTATGGGAGCAAACGGTGGCGCTTTTAGGCCTGGTCCATTCGGGGGACCTGTCTTTACTGCGAGCTTTGGGCCTGGTGGATTTCGGACGACGCGGGTACACGTAAACGGACGCCCCCAAGGGGCTGCACAGGGGGAGCCAGCCCAGCCACGATCGATACTCATGCAACTCCTCCCTCTCATCATTCTTTTCGCGTTCTCGTTCTTGTCCATGCTCCCTGACCTGTTTTCGACATCTCCCGTTCCGGACCCTCAGTTTCACTTCACAAAAACGTCAAGATTTGATCTCGAACGTCAGACGGGCAATCTGCACATCAATTACTATGTCAATACACGCGACTTTCACGCACATCCTAAGATAGCTGCTGATCTTGCAGCAGGCCAGTATCGCCGAGGATCTGCTCTCTCTCGCTTTGAGACCAACATTGAGCAGGTGTACACACAGGAGTTGTGGACCCAGTGCCAACGGGATGTCAACAAGCGGGAGAGACGGAAGGAAGCTGAAATTGGATTTTTCGGGGTCGGGACGGACTGGGAGAAGGTGAGGCGTATCGAAGCGGAAACATTTGCTAGCTGTGAGGAACTCAAGAGGCTTGGGTTGCTCAAATAATCTGTTTATTCATTCATTGCAATCATGATTAACGTTCGTTCCTGCCTAAGGGATATTTTATTTATACCTTTCCCCATGTCATTCAGATGAATACAATTAGGACGCCACAAGAATGCAGGCTGAACGAGGACAGTGAACTGTGTATTCTAGCCGGGGTAGATTTGTACACTGCGGTGAAGTAGGAAACCAACCGGGTCTAACAGGTTGTTGCAGGAATCATGCAGCTTGGGCCCTCTCCCGCTCCAGTTTGAGGTAATACTCCTCACGACGCTGTACTGCAGAAATTAAGTTTGTGTCAGCCTGCGCATATGTGTGGTCATACCTGCTTCCAGGTGTACGCTATACCTTTGTTCCCCATGTGAGTACGAAAAAAAAAAGAAATGGAGCAAGAAAACGAACCAGAACGCGTAGCCTGCGCCAATACCAAGGCCGAGAGCGACAGAAATATCGCGCCAAAGGCCTTTTCTGAGCCTTCCGGTGATGGGTGCAATGGGCATTGTGGAATCAAGAACTTGCGGTACGAGTCGGTTGGTGGAGTGTGATGCGTGTGGTGCGACCAAACAAGGACACAACAAACGGCAGCGGCTCAGCAGGAGGGGCGTCAATCAAGACAAGGTTCCGCTGGGTCGACTCTTTGACTGCTCAAGAAGACCATAACATAGACACAGACATCGCTCACAATCTCATACCTCGTACAAATAACGACCCATCATCATGGATATCGATCCCTCAGGCTCAGGTGGCTGGCGATTTGCCCAGTGCTTCGGCGACAAGGGCGAGGTCGAGGACATCACCGAAGGTAGCTCATTCTCGTCCTCTTCCCTGGTTCATAACCCTCATCTGTCGTTCAGCCGATATCATATCTACTGTCGAGTTTGACTCCACGGGGAACTACCTGGCAACCGGGGACAAGGGCGGCCGCGTCGTACTTTTTGAGCGGAACGAGTCGGTGAGTAGCCACCATTGGCACCCTTCATGGCTGATTCTCTCCGATTGCCATCCCACGCCGTTCCACATCCCATCGACATCTACCCATGTAGAAAAAGGGCTGTGAATACAAATTCTATACAGAATTTCAATCACACGAACCAGAATTCGACTACCTCAAGTCATTAGAAATCGAGGAAAAGATCAACAAGATCAAATGGTGCAAACGACAAAACACCGCTCATTTCTTGTTGTCCACCAACGGTACGCACCTTTTCTCTTCCTCTCCCATCCCACCTGAGCTTCCTCGGTTGCCCTAGACAAGACCATAAAACTTTGGAAAGTATTCGAAAAATCACTACGGGTCGTTTCCGAATCAAATCACTACGAGGGCCAACGGCCCATCACCCCGCCTACTTTGCGTTCACACCTTAAACTTCCACGTACGATACAACAAGACAATATCATTGCTGCTATCCCACGGAAGGTTTATGCCAACGCACATGCATACCACATCCATTCCATCTCCGTCAATTCCGACCAGGAAACCTACATATCTGCTGACGATCTACGTGTCAACCTGTGGAATCTGAGCATCAGCGATCAAAGTTTCAGTACGCTTTTGATCTAACCTTACAATTGCATAACTGTTTACCCTTGCCCTATCAGATATCGTAGACATCAAGCCTATCAACATGGAGGAGCTGACCGAAGTCATCACCGCCGCCGAGTTTCATCCACAACATTGCAACTTGTTCATGTACTCGAGTTCGAAGAGTAACATCAAGCTTGCAGACATGCGCGATTCAGCGCTTTGTGATCGTCACGCAAAATGTACGTTTTGATACGCCGCTCGGTGAACCATTCTCATGGGCTAGGCAGGTTTCGAGGAGGAGGAAGATCCATCAACGCGTTCATTCTTCTCTGAAATCATTTCTTCTATATCCGACGTTAAATTCAGTCACGATGGCCGGTATATCCTATCGAGGGACTATTTGTCCCTGAAAATCTGGGACATTAATATGGAGTCACGACCAGTCAAGACGATTCCCATACACGACCATCTCCGCGGAAAGCTCTGTGATTTGTACGAGAACGATTGTATTTTCGACAAGTTCGAGTGTGTATGGGGCGGTGATGACAAGTGAGTACTCTCTTAGCCAATTCGGGTAATGTTGGATCTCGCGAATCTCTTAGACATGTCTTGACCGGATCGTACCACAACTTCTTCCGGATATTTGATACGGAAACAACCGGCGATGTCGTCCTGCAAGCCGACAAGTCCGCATTTAAAGCGAAGAAGATGGGGGGCCCACTACCGAATAAGAACGGGCTGAAGAATGGTCGACCAGGAGGTCTGAGGGACGCAATGCAGATGGAAACACTAGACTTTAACAAGAAGATTCTCCATGCGAGCTGGCATCCGAGGGAGAACACGATTGCTGTGAGTGTCATTCTTGATCACTTAGGTTATGAGGCTTACGTGGTGTAGATTGCTGCAACGAATAATTTGTTCCTTTACAGTGCGGCATGAAAATGCTCGCACGTTCTGTCCGTCTCGTTTCCCCTGTACCTCCTGCAGAAACACTAGCCCACCAGCCAACGTTGGAACCAGTACTTCAGAACGCACACGCTCTACACTCGTTTCATGGCGACAATCTAATCACTCTTCTCTCCGGCCATTCAGGAAACATTACGATCTTAGGTTCCCTTCGAGCCTTGGCACATGTCGCATGTTTTGCTTACGATGACAATTCATCATTCACGTCTACCATACCCTTTAGTCGCCGCTTCGCGTTATCTTGTTTACTCCTTCCCGCGTATTTCTTGCATCTCTTCGTGTTTTTTGTGGTCTAATGGGGAGTCGTTCTTCTGGATGTGCTCGCGGTTCTCTACGCTGGTGGTACCTCCCCCGCCTTGTCATTCGTTTCATCCTCCCTACGTTCTCTTACATATTTGTGTTTACAGGAGAAGAGTCATGATCTGGCAGTAGTCCTAGATGGCAGAGTTAACGAGGACAGAAGTAATAGGAAATACATGGGTCAGCGTAGCTCATTCACCGTAGCTTGTGTATCATATTGTGATTAGGTCCCCCAGGCAGGCTCAACGTATGTCTAAGAAGTAACATTCATTTCGAGAAGTAACATTCATTTCGTGTAATATCAGCAAACTCCATTGTTAACGAAGACAGCGGCATTGGCAGTAAAACAAAAGAACGAAAATGGTACTATCGATCAGTCCTCCCCCTCCAAGGATGGTCAAACCAAGTGGCCCTTTGGGGTCCTAAACGGCACGACCCCGGCCAACGACAACTAATAACCTTGCCAACTCTTAACCTTGGAAAACCAATATGGTCGTTCGTGCTTCAAAGGGAGCGGTACAACTTCACCATCCCCAATGTTGACCGAGTTGTATGAAACAAGGTCGAGTTTGTTCCATCGACCGAGCGGTTTGGAGCGGAGCGTCAGCATCATCTGGAAATGATAACGAGGGGGTTGAGGAACTTCACTGTAGTTGTAGTGCGATGTAGCGTGCGTGGAGTGCGGGTGTTTCTCGGCGAGGTTGGTGATCACGACGCTCGAACCTTCGAGCCGCCAGTCACCGATGTGGAACCCCTGAGATGGCGAAAGTGGGTCAGTGACAGGTTCCATGTACGACAGTCAAACGACGACCTTCATACGCAGCGAGGGTTTTAGCATGGGTATGACAAGTGCAGGAGGGTACTCCTCGTTAGCCAAAAGGGAGAGAACTTGCCCATCTGGGAAGAACCGACTGGAATACGTCAGGCTTCGGTGAGGTACTCTATGGATTACTCACAGGTACCGGTGATACGTGATGAGGTGGCTGACCTGAGTCACGGAATGAGGCGAACTCATCGGCGGAGGGCTTGTCACTCACATTGACCCAGGCATTCTCGCTGAGGCCTCTCCGCCTTTGCGGAGTCATTCAACAAACGGGACAGAGGGATGTAGCAGAGGCTTACACATAGTGACATACGGAGATATACACCCCATCCAATCTCAACCTTGGATGTTCGATGTATGTTTGCCGGTAGCTGCGGTCATATCTGTCCACTATCGTTTGCACTGTAACTGTCTCAGAAATTTGCGGTGGTTTATATGCCATATATACAAAGTTCCTATCATCGGAGACCGTTACGGTTGCATCGATGGTCTGCGACGGGGAATAACCGTACCTCCATATTGACGGGTCGAGACTAAGAATGCGCGCTTTGCGGTTTACAGTGGCAAAACGCTCCAGAGTGGTAATGTCAAGGTTGCGCAGGATGGACAAGAGCAACTCCTCCGGGATCATATTGATTGGCAGACAGTCCCGATCGTCTTCTGGCTCAAACGACAGCGCTTCCGGGAACTTTTCCACGACTTTGGAAAGAATGTTGTTCGTGCGCGCCAACTCCTTTGATGTCTTGCCTGCTGCGAATTTCGTGACGTGATTATCTTTTCTCTCAGCACTTTCGCCATCACCACCAGAAGTCACCTTCTTGTGACCCACTGTAGCAGGGGTAGTACGACCCAGTTGCTTCAGCCTCTCCTCTTCTTTGAAGTATGCGCGATCGACATCAGGGTTGAGTCGGAATGCCTGACGGTATAATCTCAGTGCTCCATCCAAGTCGCCTTCTTGCTCGTGCTGGGCTGCTGTCTGATAAATCTCGACGGCGTGTGCGATGGTTCCACTGAGAGGACTCTGGCCATATGACGTATGGAGGGGTTGATGAGAAGTGAGCCATGCCGCGGGTTGCTTCAACTCGGTCTCATGGGAAGAAACGCGAGGAGGTGCAGGAGGCTGAGTATGCGCTGAGGACACCTTGGGTGCGGAAGAAGTGCCTTGTTGAGCAAACTGTTCTTCTCGCCGCCGACGAACTTCTTCTTTCCATTGTTCTCTGAACCGTCTGAGTTCGAGTTCCGTGGACTCTTCTCCTGTATTCATCTTGGCAGAAAAGGCTAGCACATGGCAATGGCGCACTACAGATAACTACGCTGACAAAGCTCGAATCTAACAATCCTATGTAAAAACAATTCTGATTGGTTCCCCTAGTCCAGCACGTCGAGTCCAAGAAGGCAAGTGTTGTCTGCGCAGATACTAGGTCGTACCAAGATAAAAAATCCGATTGCATAAATGTATGAACCCTATCAAAACATCAACTGTTTGGAAAAAAAAAAGTAGATGATCTGCAGGGACAAATACATATTGCTCTGGCCACGTCGTTTAACGCCAATGCCATCTTGTAGCCTTGTGCAAGACGTAGATAATCGTGGCCATGTAGGTAGAAAGACGCCTCGCCTAAGCTGTATTATTTATTTATTTGTCTATGGCTGACTAAGCCACTCATACTCTACTTACCTCCCTTCCCCAGTCATCGTTTTGCGGTCGATGTCGACGCGAGCTATATCTTCCTCTCATACTCTCCCTTCCAACCCAACATTCATCGACTTTCCGGTATCAGATGGTGACGACAGTCTGTGGCCAACTAACACCACTCGCGTCGTTGATGGTGAAGGCAATGTCAACTACATGCGAGTCGTTCCTCTCGACGAGAGTCTCTCAGTAAAGTGGAGATGTGAAGTCGGCGCCAGTCTGGCACTACAATTAAAAAAACCAGGTGCGTCGCATTCAACTTTGGCTAATCCTTTTACTGACCCCTCCATAACAAGTGGGACGCAACTATGTCCTTCGTAGTTGGCCTGCTGGCTATCAGATGTTTGACCATAATAAAGGGCCGGCAAGTGCGCCACGACACGATGCCTACCTGATCGGTACGTTTCTGTCTCTATTTTATACCTGGACCTCACCGACCATTCTTGCCAAGGTTCCCGCCATGCCAGGCGGTTCCGCTCAGTCCCAGAATTCATTCCCCACGCTCTCTGGCTACTTACTGATCCGAGTCTCGTTCGCACCAACTGCAATTGCAAGTATTGCAACAAGAAACCACAACGCGAAATAACAGCCTCCATGGGCTTATTGCCGAGACGATCGACGCCGTTGCCTGTGGTGCCTCGCGTCTCCACCGGCAAAGCCCCAACTGCTGCCCCATCTGTGTCTGTATCAGCTCGTCCAGTCCGTGAACGTGCGAAGCCCTATGCAGCTATCCGTCGTACACCTCGCCCCGTCAAGCCACTCCAGGGTCCAAAACAAAACATGCTTAGGGAGCGCAATGCAGATTTGCGGTCTGCTTATGCTGAAGGAATTCATCTTAGAAAATGGTACAGAGATGGAGAGTTATTATGGTGCGCTCTCAGCCCCCCAATACCTGGGCTTACGGGTGGGAAGGATGCCATCACTTTCTGGCCTGGCATAGTTGAGGAAGCCAGGATGAAAGCTGAGGCTATCCGACATCCTATAATCGGAGATACTAGCGCCGTCACGTCCGATGGGGCCGAAGCTAGTGGAAGTTCGACCATGCAAAATGGAGATGGCTCCAGCACTGAGAACTCGGGAGTGCCCTGGACCGTCATTCAAACACTATCATACAAAATGAAACTGTTGGGTGTCCCATACTCTTATTACATCCCTGCCGATCAAGTCCTTCCATACCAAGCCCATGCACCATCGGACGAACTTATTCAGGCAATCCATCGCGTTCCCCTCGAAAAGATGAATACTGATACTGATTCCTTCCGACCCACTGAAGGAGCCACGTTTGTCACTGCTGCTGCGGCGTATGCACTCGCTGTTCAAATCGCTGCTAATCTTGCCGGTTACTGGGCCCCAACAGACGACTGGGAATACAAATTCACTGTCCCGCCGCCTGAAGATTCGTCGTCGTCGGGGATGCCGCCACGTGATACTCCAGGTACTCGACATGGACTGTCACTTGACACGGTGATGAATGCCAGTATGACATTCAACGCCAGCCTTGCGAATGTCACTGATGGTGCCGGGCCCAGCAATCTACCCGCTTTCACGCCTGATTCCGTTTCTGCACCACCCCCTATGGCACTTACCCAGACGGTGACGCAGACACGTTATCAAGGATTGTGGTGGGGGGCTGAACGCGTCTGGACCGATGAACTCGTACGGCTCAAGTTGTCACGTTCGCAGATAGCCCCAAAAGGGACAGAGAATATCCTGCCTCCGGCCGGCCCCTCGCGCAAAGCATTGGAGTATACCAAGATGCTGAATGTAACGGGAGTTGATGGTGAAGTTGTAGTGGGTGCTGAATCTCGGGGTGTGTTTATGCGAATCGACGGGCTTTGCGTTGTGGACATCTTAAAACCCGATGGCACCCAGGGGAAGGAATGTAGGGCTATGGGAATGCTCTATGAATTGGTTGATGAAGATTGGGATGGTGAGTCACCTGGAGGTATAAATGGCGATGCTGGCGGCAAGGGCAAAGGAAAGGCCATTGAGGTACCTGTGACACTCGGAGAAGAAACAAGTGCACAGGGAGTTGGCCCTTCCGCTGTTGGTCAGGGAAGCACCTTACCTGTTGATGGAGTCTCGTCCACGAACCCGAAGCCCAATGAACGCTCAACCAACGAGCAGCTCTCTCACCCCATTCTCTCATCGCCGTTCCCTCTCCCGTTGCCTCCGGAAGGATTCAAATTTCGTCCAATCCTTGCTTCGGGGCATGAGGCTGTGCTATCACTGAACCTGATTGCTGGACGCTACTACCCCCGACTACTCCGGCATCCTCTTCTAGACAGCTATGTTGAGAAGGCGTTGGACATTGAAGGAGGACATGTAGTGGAAACGAGTCAGCTCTGGGCGTTGGAAGGGCTCGCTCCTGGCTATTACAACACGATGGACCCTGTGCGTTGGCGAGCATCACGAGTGGTCATGGTCCGGGAGGCAGACAAGGAGGCTCGCCAGGGGTTGGAAGAGCACTGGCGGGCACGTGCGAGTGAGAGAGACGAGAGGCAGGCGCTTGAATCGGGATACCTTCCACCTCAACCGGTGCCATCGCTGGTGGCGATAGATGGGGAAATGCGAGAACAAGATATCCAGCCTACGCCGATGATGGTAGACTCGTAGCCTTGAAAATGTACGTTACAATAAGCGATGATGATTGTATTTCGATTAGCTTTAGCTTTCACTAACCTGTTGCTTGGACTTGCCATTATCGGCTATCTTTGACAGTCCAGTCGCACTCCCACCGGTCCCTCGTCGTTTCGACGCGTCGACCACAACACACGCTCGTCGTCCAACATAGCACTCGCCAGAGCAAAATCGAGGATCCGCCGTGTCTCATCACCGCATCTGACCGTACAAGTGTACCATTGACCAAGGCCCGGCGGATCCTCCCGCAGGCTAGGTCTTTGCTGTCACCAACGATACTGAAATCGACCATGGCGACTTTGTTCACGCCGACGACGACCAGCTCGACACCTCTCTCGCAATACCATTCCCTCGACCCCTCGCCCGCGTTGGCCACAAGCACGCTCAGCTCCGCCTCCTCGTCTAGCATCTCCCTTCTGGCAGAGGATGAAGGTAAGCGGGAGATCACTGCGCATTGCTCCGGCCTCGAGGCACCTCGCGTCTTTCGGAAACTCACGTGAAATGATTTGCCATGCGTCTCATTACAGAGAATGTCACGATCACCGCGAACCGCGCCCTCCTCCCGAAACACAAGGGAAAACGGAAAAGTCAGGAGTGAGTTCCCCACCACACTTGCTTTTCGGTCAACATGCCCTGGTGGTCGATGCTTAAGAAAGCGCTCTCTTTCAGGGACATTAGTCTATTGGCCATCTCGACCCACATAACCGAACTCTCCTACGCAATTTCTGACATTCAGACTCGCATATTCGGTTTGTCAAGTCCTAATTGTGTGAATACGCGTAGTGCTGATTTTCACCTCGCCGTGAAGAGATACAAGAACTTCGACACAAACCACAAGCTGAGGGTGTAGACGTGAAGACGACCGCTGAGATTGACAATGCTATCATGAATTTGAACGAACGCCTCGAATCCATCGAGCAAGGCATGAGAGACATCAACGAATCCGTGGCCCCATTCCAACCCCCACAAGACAAGCCGCTCGACGACTCATCTGAACGTACCGTCATGCTCAGAAAGCATGCCACATTACAAGCAGAGTGGAATGCAGTCCAACAAGAGACCGACGAGCTCCAGCAGGAACTCAAAGAGGATAAATGGATTACTGTATTTCGTACCGTCACCGAGCAAGCAGACGGTATGATGTCCAGCTTAGAGAAGGCTGTGAATCGATGTCAAGTGCGTCGTCGACGGCGTCTTATCCCGAGGCTGGGGGTGCTCATTCTTCGTAGGACTTCATATGGCAAGTTCATAAGAGGAACGACGACAACACCTCTCGCACGTCTTTTGCTAGTTCGATTCGCTCAGAGAAATCTCCAGTCAACCTAGATGCCTTCAACAATTTGCTTGGGTCCTTCCAGGCAAAGAAGGCGCAAGTGCATTTCTCGGTCTTCTGTGGTCATAAATTGACGGTTTATATTAGACACTATGTCCCCGCAACCACGAAAGTCTTGACAATTATGGATAATGGTGTGAAGAACCGAGTCACCAAGAACGGCGAGGCGTTGCGGCGGCATGCAGATGCAGCAAAGCGGTGGCGCGTTCTCCAGGAACGGATAGAACGTACCGAGAAGGAAATGGCCAAAGTGCGAGAGACCCTGACCCGAGTGGATCAAGCCCCGAGTGAAACTAGCTCTTCCAAGTCTGGCCGTACTGCTAATGGTTATCTTGCGACCCCCCCAGGCGCAGGGAAAAGCAATACGTCGAGTCGATCAAGCGCCCTATCGAGGTCGATGTCACCGCTCAGAAAACTTGCTAAGAAGTTTGTTGGAACCGTCAGGTCACCCATTACACCCCCTGCTCCGTTGCCGATATCTAGGGGATCGTCTGCGGCGCAGTCGCCTGCCTTGGAGCCGGTCAAGACCATTCGAAAACAGCGTTCCTCACTCTTCGTTCTTAATGGCGATCGAGAAACAGTAAAGGAAAAAGGCCATAAACACACCCAGAGTCTGACGCCTACGTCCTCGCCTTCGTCGAAGCGGACGCCAGAGTCGAACAACATCATGATCAAGCCCAAGGTCACTAAGCAGCCTTGGAATCCGTCAACAAGAGTTGATGATGATGGCCTTGCGACTATCAAACCCACCACGCCGAGACGGCCGACCGCAAAATCAATTGTTACCCCAGAGCATGCACCACTGGTCCCATTCACACCTCGGCGAAGTGTGTCTCGGAGTTCCAGTGCCTCTTCCAGACCATGGTCACCTGTTACTTCGTCGATATCGACTGCGCCATCGTCCAATCCATCAATCCCCCCGTTCCCTTCACTCCGGCCCGGCACGAGGCCACCATCGCGGGCACACACACCAAGTCTAGGTACAACACCTCGTCCAAGACCTCGGACTCCGAGTGCTATCCCTGGTCCGGCGCTGCACTGGCGTTCTGTTTCTGCAAAGCATCCAGGTGGGGAAGACGAAGCAGAGTTCACGACACTGATGCAGCGCGCGTTTTCCCCGGGTCTTACCCACTCCACTTCATCTCCTGGCACTTCTGCTAACACGCGCGCGCGCACGCCGAGCGGTGTTCGTATCCCTCCCCCACGGCCCCCGAGCCGATCCATGATCCCCCTTCCTAGCGTACAAGTATCCTCAGAGTCGAGACCCTCTTCTACAATGTCATTCTACCGGCCTGAAAGTCCGCTGGCTGAGATCCTTGGTAGAGGGTCAGCATCCAGGGCTCAGACGCCCGAAGCGATGCTCAAAGCGCGGGCACAACAGGTCCCAGTGTATGCCGGAACGGGTGCGCGCCTCACTGCCCGAGCCTCTACTACGGGGGTCAAGGCGCCACCGTCGAGCTACCGCGACGCCTCGATGTCGCGCACGCCGTCGAGGGCTGTGTCGCGCGTGGGCGCCTATACGCCATCACTCGATGGACCAGCAAACATCTATGTACCAGGGAACTCCAAGGATCCGCTTGACACGGAGTTCGCGGCTGTCGTGAATGCGATCCCTCATGGGCTCCTCATCGAACGTGTCGACGCGCCTCTCAAGAC
>JBBPJT010000003.1:0-145755 GCA_038088895.1 Xerocomus potaroensis | reverse complement strand
AGACGCAGATGGCGCATACAATGTGCGTAGTGGCCCAGCTTCCGCCTGAGCTAGGAGGGGCTGCAGGAAAGGTGCGTCAGCTATGTCTAAAAAGATTTCTAATGAACTAGTTCAACTAGGTAGCATACATAGACACTGAAGGCTTGTGGGCATATTTCATCCTATCATGTTGAACTCATTGCAGCCCAAGGAACCTTCCGTCCTGATCGTATCCGGTGTATTGCGGACCGCTTCGGCGTGGACGGAACTATGGCATTAGAAAACATTCTCTACGGTGCGACGGAACAGTGTTCGCTAGAATACTGCTCACATACCGCCTGCAGCCCGAGCATTCAATAGTGAACATCAGGTTCTTCGTTTTTGCATGGGCATTTTTGGTCATTTGTTTACTGCAATATACGCAGATGGAATTGATCAACGAATGCTCCCTTCGTTTTGCTGAAGACAAAGATTTCCGACTGTTGGTACGGTCGAACCCTCATTTGCGGTATTAACATACAACATAATTTTTGATAGATCGTTGATTCTATTATGGCTCTGTTTAGGGTCGACTTCTCTGGAAGGGGGGAGCTAAGCGAAAGGCAACAGAAGGTAGGCACACACGCGATGTCATCATGCCAAACAAAAAGATATCTATATATGAGTACCATAGCTCGCTCAGGTGATTTTAGTTTTAAGCTGGAGTATCGCAGATCACCTAAATTACTGGTCCTAGATGCTCTCCAAGCTTACAAAGCTGGCCGAAGAATATAACGTTGGTCACTTCACCCTTCGTGTAACCCTTCGTTCACAATCCGGTAGATCGCGGTGCTTATGACAAATCAAGTCCAATGTATTATCTTGAGTTTCCCCTTCTTAAATATGTTCTGGATCTCATAGTTTCCAGCGGACCCCGGAGCAACCATGACTTTCGTGGCTGGTGGTGCTCTAAAGCCAATTGGGGGACACATTCTCTCACACTCTTCAGCGACTCGGATGTTTCTGCGGAAAGGTATGCTATCGGAGGCATCGAAGATGAAAAATGAAACGAAATTGCTTTGAACATAGGCCGTGCGGAGGAGCGCGTGGCTAAATTGGTCGACAGTCCCGATCGCCCTGAAAGTGAAGCCTCGTACAAGCTAGACGAAGGGGGTTGGACCGATGTTTAATCCTTTTCCTTTGGAGAACGGCTGGATTTCATTTTGGGCTCCAGCCAGCTGCTGTCTTACCCTACGAGATTCCACAGCATTGAGGTACCTTACATTCCACGTGTATGAGTCGGACCAATCTGAAACACGTATTTCCTCCAACTATGGGTCTGCCGGAGCGCATATTTCTTCAATAGAGTCGTTGTGTCCTCTGTCTAACTGAGAAACCTATGCACAGTACGTGACGCTCACGTTGAAACATTTACTCTTGACAGGGCCTGGCGCATAGGTTCAAACAAATACGATGAGCAATGTTGGTTTCGAGCCATTTGCTCCTATCAAAATGGCTCACGACACCAATCACTTAGATAGCGCACCATCTTGGGAAGCACCATCAAACTCTCACGATTCAAGCGGATGGCACCACGGTAGCTCAAAGCGAGACCACGTTCGTTTTATTCCGTATAAATTCACTAAGACATGGCCTGCCGGCGAGCCTGCGCTTTATCGTCAACATGTCGGTCATTACGAACGCATTGTTATTCGTCGTTGTAGCCCATGCAACTTTCGCCTTCCCGCCTCTCTATCCCAACCTGACGGCATGTGTTGACTTGCCGCTGCAATATTCCTGTGAAAACACTACGGTGCTCACTAATTCATGCTGCAACATTGTGCAGGGCGGGCTTGTGTTGCAAACCCAATTTTGGGATACATATACTGGTTTGGAGGAACTTGGACAGTTGCTACCTCAGGGAAGCTGGTCCATTCATGGCTTATGGCCAGACAATTGTGATGGGTGAGCACATTTGTGGTATATATGATTCTTCTCCTGACAGTAGGCACAAGCTCCTACGATCAGTACTGTGATCTAACGAGGCAGTATGACCCTCATCCGTCCCCGGGTACCCTCCCAAATGGTACTGTTATCCCTCCTTACAAGGGTCCTAGTGTTAGGACGTTTATTGAAAGTTTTGGGCGGTTTGAATTGTTGAAGTACAGTAAGTGCATACACGCGGTGGCTGTCAATATACACATTCTTGTCAGTGGACACTTTCTGGATTAATCGTGGTGCACCAAATGACGAGCTATGGGCACATGAGGTATGTGGCAGCTTCAATGCACTCCATGAACATTGACTAATTGAGGGACAGTTTTCAAAGCACGCGACATGTACTTCGACGTTCGATGTTACTTGTTATGAGCCCGGTTACCGGGAACACGAGGAGGTGGTCAACTTTTATGAGACAGTGACGAAGGTTTTCCAGAGATATCCGACTTACAAGATGCTGGCTGCGTATGTGTCCCTATTATTAGTTTTTCACCTGCTAATTCGTCCCCAGAGCTGGAATCCTACCCTCTAACATATCAACATATTCCCTAACACAGATCATCGGCGCCTTGTATTCACAGACCGGTGCGGTCCCTTACCTTGGATGCAGCAATGAAGGGACGTCTTTGGATGAGGTTTGGTACTTTAATCATGTCTTGGGCACGGTGAGCACCCTCGAGGATGATATCTTGCGTTGAACTCGATCTTTCACTGTAGGAACAATACGGGATCTTCAAGCCAGTCAACTCGACGACACAGTCGAGCTGCAATGAAGATGGTATCTGGTACTATGAACGTACAACTACATCTGAGCGCCAAATCGGTTATTAGTTGATTGTATTCCTGTATCTGAGTGAATGAATGTCATGTGACTGGCGCGACGCGACGCGGTGAACAAACATGTAAAAACAATTTTATTGGTCGTCTATGCGGAACGTTATGATATTTCTTGTGTGGGTGGTCTTCATCCCTCCCATTATCTTTGACCTCGGACATGACTATTCGACTTGAGCTTGATGCGCCTGTACGAGAATCAAGCACTCGGAGGGCCTTGCTAGATGTTTCGCTTGCAATAGCCAAGTGCAAGAAGATTGTGGTAGTCACCGGGGCCGGCATCTCGTGTTCAGGTGGGATACCAGTGAGTCATCACCGTATGATTTCAGCCTCAAAAATTTTATGTCTTATCAGGACTTCCGCTCGTCGGATGGGTTGTACGCACTCGTCAAGCAACAACATCCTGACGTTGTGTTGAAGGGGCGCGACCTCTTTGACGCATCTTTATTCCGCGACAAAACATCGACGGCTATATTCTATACCTTCATCTCTCAGCTCAAGCACCGCATTGACTCTGCTACACCCACACCCACGCATCGCTTCATTCGAACTCTTGACACCAAACATAAGCTATTACGTTCCTACACACAAAATATCGATGGCCTTGAAGAAAAGGTCGGACTCCGTGGTAGCTCGAGCCAAGAAAACGCGTTCAAAAAGGGAAAATCGAAATTAAAGAGTGCAGAAGTACGCAATGTCCAACTACATGGGGATATTCATCGTGTCCGGTGTACTGTGTGTTCCGCGGATCTCCCCTGTACAGAGGATTATCTAGGCATGTTCAACCAGGGAATAGCTCCGGGATGTCCGGAGTGTAAGTTACGATGTAAGTACTTGCCTACTACATCGTTTGGAAATCCTTGCCAACATGAAGTTCCCAGCGGAAGCACGTTTAGCCAGGTCAGCGCGGCCACTCAAAGTCGGCACTCTTCGTCCGGCCATTGTGCTATACGATGAAGTGCATCCGCTCGGTGATTACATCGGGGCCCTTCAAATACAAGATATTTCACGGAAACCAGATATGTTACTTATCATGGGCACTTCCTTAAAAGTCCATGGCTTGAAGAAACTTGTGAAGGAGTTCGCAAAAGCTGTCCACGCGTCGAGTACGCCTACCACAGGCACTCCGAAATCGACCAGAGATTGGCAAAGAAAGGTTGTCTTCGTGAACAAGACACCGCTGGGGAGCGAATGGGATGATGTGATTGATTATCACGTTTCCGGAGAAACTGATCGCTGGGTAGAAAAGGTTGTGGATGATTGGAAGAAGATGCGGCCATCGGATTGGGAAGTCCAGCAAACGCTGGACGCCGACGGCGTGTTCAGAGTCGGAAAAGAGTCGGCATCTTTGGTCGCGCAGAAAAAGAGTGAGTTCTGGACCATACGTTCGAAAATATTTCATTCATAGTATCATAGTCCCACGCAGGCCTAAATCACTGAGTTATACCCTCAATGAAACCATTTGTTCACCCGCCGCATCTAGATCACTACCAAGCGCGCCATCATCACCCGTCAAACGACGACAGTCGGGTTGCCATTATTCCGATGTGGAATCAAGTCCACGGAAGAGAAGAGGCGTATCGAAGACTGCATGCTC
Source organism: Xerocomus potaroensis (assembly GCA_038088895.1). Taxonomy (NCBI): domain Eukaryota; kingdom Fungi; phylum Basidiomycota; class Agaricomycetes; order Boletales; family Boletaceae; genus Xerocomus; species Xerocomus potaroensis. Next base: position 141,368 of record JBBPJT010000003.1, on the reverse strand, counting down.
AGAAGCGTCGGATGTGACCAAAAGACGCCTCTTTTTTCTGGATACGACAAATTCCGCCGCGAAGGTGGATAACCCCAAGATTGAAACTCAACTTCCAAGAATGTCTGACCGTCAGCCGAGGATTCGAACATCATCAAAAGAGCTCTCTTCTGTAGGGGTATCCGGGACAAGGAACGTCAAACGACCAGGTAGAGGTGTATGGGTGGAGATCAAGAAAACAACTTGAAACCACAGTCCAATAGATTAATATTGTATTCTAGAATGTATATCACCCAGAAGATAATGTGTTGGTCATCTCGTCTGCTCGAGCTCGGAGCGGGAGTGAAGTCGCTTTGAAACCTATAATAAACAAACTACATGCACGACTTCACTAGAGTACCTCTACCGTGGACTGTACTAATCCATTACTCACTAATCAACTCAGATACACTCCAGTCCTCAAAGGAACCGTCTGGTAGATACCGTCGGATGATCAAGGGGATTTTTCGCTGAGAGAGCTCCTTGATGGCGATCTGCAAAGCATCTGTCTCGCCATCTAGAGGAACGAGGACAGGAGCGTTCATACTAACGAGATCCACTAGTGAGCGGAAGACCGTCAGAATTGGATTCTGAGATATACCTGATTTGTAGTGCTCGAGTTCCAAGTATTCGCGCTCGCTCATATTTTGTCAAGTAAGGGGTGGTGACTCTGACTTTATTTGGCTGCCTCTCGCCTTGCAAGCCAGAGGGAGCTGACTGCTGAGCGAGTTGCTCGTCTCCGTTTGCCATTTCCTGGTCATGTTCCGCACCATTTACGCCATTTGGATGGGAGACTTCGGCATGAGCCTCTTCACCATGCTCTTCGCCCTGTTCATCTTCTGGTAGCTCGTTTGCTAGGAGATCGTAATTCTCGTCCTGTCCTCGTCATGAGTGCGTAGACTATCATTGTGTACCGTTGCACGCACGAAAGCACCATCGCCGTAACTGGCAGACGAATCAACGACACCACGGGGGAGAGTGGAACGGAAATACCGACCTTGGGCCATCATAATCGTAGTCATCCCCACCACCCCCACCGCCGTAACCGTCATCAGACATTCCGTGTGTGTGGCGTGGCGAGTTTTCAAGCAGCTAGCGGAGTGAAGCTGGCTGGACAATTATTACATAATACACAATGCCACACTTGGTTCTTCGATGCCTTGCGAAGTGTCCGCTTTACACGCTGAATCCAATAAAACGATGGAGAGGCAAATGCTTATCTGTTTTAGTGTTAATGATTGTTGGGTTGACAAGTGGCATGGATCTTGAACTATCGTCGAAAGTGGTCGATCATTCATTTACTCGTTCCTTCGGTACTCCCACTCAGTGCGATCACGTCCCAGCGATCGACACTTGCATGTTCAAGTGACATGAACACACTCAGTGGCCAATTAACCCACGACCCCTTCTCTATCCAAGGCGTATTCAATAAAACAGTGATAATGTACGAAGAAGTGGCATGGTCGTCTTATTAGCCTCTTCTTCGAGAACACGATCTGATCGTTCCTTGGACCGTCGCCATATTTATTCAGGCTGGGATTCAACCTTCTCTGGGCCCGTAAGTAGTTAAACAATGTCCTTTGGGTGAGTGCTAATGTTGTCGTGAATCAATCGGGCAGTGGGGTTCGTCTCTAGCCTTTCCCCGTTGTTTTCGCTCTGGTCATATGATGCAAGAGAGAAGTGCACAGAAGTGCATAGAGTGACTGGGCTCCATGTGCATCGCACCTTTTGTGGAAGATTCATCGTCGACAGGTTTCTTGAATCGTGCGTGCCGAACAAGGTTCAACCCGAATGTGACATATCGCTATCGCCCCCTCGGAATGCCAACTTGATCCAATCACTGTACCCGCCCCCTCTCTCTTTTCATACATTTCTACGTACTTTTCCTTTTCCCCCAAAGTCTGTACTATGCCTCAACAAAGACTGGGTCGGTCCTGGGGCACCCGCTTCGACTCCCTCACATCTTCAGACTCTCTTTCCTCCAATCCCGAGAGCGTGGCCGCGAGCTCCCACCACCCCCCTTCCCCGCCATGCAGCATCTCAGCTGACGAAGGGAACAGCGTCCAGGATACTCATGAACGGATCCTTCAGGACGCGAGTATCTTCATCGGAAGGTACCAAACAACCCTCTATTATATCCCACCCTCATGTCATCTCTGACAGCCTGCCTTCCAACATGGACCACGCCGAGCTGACAAGCCTGTTATCTCAACATCTGTCTGAGCATCCCCAAGTTAAAGGCATCAAAGTCGTTCGTGATTCCAAGGGCGGCGCCTGCGCATTCATCCAATGCCAGGCCAGTCGTTCCTCCCACCATATATACCTACCTTGCCGTTTTTTAATCCGCTGCCACTTCAGGATCCTGAGGCAGCTTCCATCCTCATGAATAATCTTAGGGTCGCTTCACCACAACCATTCCTGGGTCGATATCTTCGATACGAACCCGCTCGGGCATTTAGAACTTTGCTCATCTCGTACAGGTGCGTAATTTCCTCACACACACAAAAGTTTGGAGTATCTGCACAGACGACGGCGCATATATGCGTGCCATGATTTTCTGACTTGTGTTATAGGCACCCCAGACCCTACAGTCAACAAAGGGACCTTTCGAGGAAAGCCACCTTCCCATCTACCGGAGATCCTCGTTTCTTCGAGTTCCAATTACCGGATGCTATGAGGATCGTCAGGATGTCTGCAAACAAGTAAGCGTCAGTTTCTCGCTCTTTCTGATTTTCGATGAATCTTCCTAGGCAGTTCACTCTTTTGTTCAACTCGAACGCTCGGGATGCTACACTTAACGGAGGCACTGACCCTGGTCTATTACTCGTTCCCCTTCTTTACGACGCAGAGGTAACGCTTGGATTTTCAAGAATCGATCCGACTTACTTATTGAAAGCAGTCCTTGTTGCGGATTGCATCTGTATTTGGTGCTGTCGATCATTTCGGCCCATACATGCACGAAAACGAAAACGGTCAAGTAACAACGAATTTTCCACCCCCCCACGATGCTCCTCGCTCGCCTGGTATGGACCCTGGTTGCTGGAAAGTGAAATGGGCACATCGCGACGACTGCGTTAGTGCCCTCGTGGTACGTTGACAATATGTATGACATCGGTGAACGCTGATCCTATCTACCTCTGCTATGGAAGACTCTTCGCAGAATCCCTCATCTAAATGTTTCGTGGGCTCATCAATCAAATACGGCTCCCCGCGAGCAAGGACTCTATAATAATAATTCGCGCCCGTTGCCAGTTATCCATACTTCTCGTTCGTGGCGTAGTCGCCCCGCAGGCCCTGCTTCGCGCTCACCGGGTTTTCTGCCAGCCAGCCACACTTTCTCTACTTTTCACATCCCAAGGGAGTCATCAGCCGTTGAACGTCCATCGGATAGCATTACCAATCCGAACCCCGAATGCAACGCATGGAAACAGGAAACAATGAACAATAACAGCGTGCTTGGTTCTCGGTCATCTCGCCCGAGGGCACTTTCGCTGACGCATGCTCGACCTCAGCCAGCAGCATCACTCCCCTCGCGTGAATCCACGGGACAACTATCCTTTACAAACTGGGAATCGACTAATCGTACCCGGTGGGCGGACCATGTAGAATCAATAATGGAGTTTAAGGGCAGCCCAAGGTAGTTCGGTGTCCTTCCATATTTGAGCATCAATAATGGTGCTCGTGCAGTATGACTGGGCCCAATCTCGGTTCCTCCTCATTCATTGGTCACCATATTGGATCTTCGGACAGCAGCCGCCAATATCCACAAGAGAGTGATAGCCAAGAAATTAACGCATATGCTCCCCACACGCCTGATTTCGGAGCATCCCCTATGACACCGAAAACGCCCGCGTCGCTCATGCTTCGCACACCTACTACTGCCAGTTATATGGGTGATTTTCACAGTGTGACTTTCAGGGGCTATGACAGTCAGAGTTCGCTCCCGCCACTTTCACAAGAGAAGGGGGATGATCCAGTTGTCGACCCTACGACTATTTTTGTTGGTGGGCTCGAAATGTTTGGACCAAATGCTTGGGACGAAGGCAAAGTTAGAGCATTATTTTCGAAGTATGGAGGGATAGAAGCAATCAAGTTAATTCGACCAAGTATGTTTATTTCAGTTTACTTTGCCACCGTGTTCTTCACTAAGGTTCCCGGCAGGTAACAAACGCTCCGCATTCGCGTTTGTAAAGTTTAATAATACAGAAGCCCCCGCGAGAGCTGTACAAGCAGAGGTAGGTTTACGCTTACTCGGTTTGCACATACGAATTCAATCCCTCAGCACAATCGAATGCTTGATGGTCGCTTGATTCGTGTCCAGCTACGAGATTGGAATCCAGCTTGTCGCTCTTCCTGGCGACCGGTATCCAGCAGGGAGATGGTGTCCCAACCACTTGGTGCTAGTGATGACTCCAGTGTCGATCAAAAACTGCCTAAAGCTGGGATTAACATTGCCACTAATATGGCGGACCTGGGTCTAACAGACTCGGTTACTCAGCCGGTTCAACCATCCTCTAGTGAGGCTTGCGATCTGAATGAAGTGCAAGACGATAGGGCTGTTTTACCATTGCAGCTTCCATCCGCTGATGATTCAGAGTGTGATTCAGTCAAACAAGCTCGTGAAATGGAAAAATCAATGGACACCAAGCGGGGTGAACCTGCCCTGCCGTCGTCCCTGACACCTATGATGCCTAACGCAGCTTTACCCGGAACTTATTCAGCACCTACTATCCAGTACTTCCAGGGATGGATCCCGAATTACACCCCACAGTTTCCGTACCAGATGCCTTTTCCAGGTCAACCTTACCCTGGCTATCCTTTTTCCCCACTCAGGGCTCCTCTTCCCCCGCAGAGCGGAGGTACAGATAGCAATAGAAATTCATCGTACGTTCCTATTCCCTTTGGCACGATTGGTGGTGGATATCCGGTATGTAACCTGCAGCAGAGCCTTTTAGGTGCTAATTATCCTATAGACATTTATGCCGTATCCACCACCGCTTGCCCATGGCTCCGACGCGAACCAGGGTGCTGCTGTTCATCAAGGAATTGTTAGCAACCCACCTGTGCTTCATACCCAAGCTCCCTTGATCCCAACTGGGTTTATCCAGGGTGATCAGGGAATGCTTGTTCCGGTGTACCCCCCTGAGGCACTGAACCAATACATGGCTGGAAATCAGGATCAAGCTCAAGCTCCTACTAATCCTGGATCTGCCGAGGGACAACCACCAGAAACCTGGCGCCCGTATCCACCACCTCCAATACGCCCACAAGCGGTTATCTTTCACTCCTACGTCAATCCACCGCTGACAGCCCCACCTTTTCATCCTCTTGGACCACATGCACACGGGTGGAATACGTGGCATGGAGCCCCACCACAACCGGGGAACAATCATGGAATGCCTGGTCGACGGATCTCCACGTCTCCGGTCGGGGGGCCAGCCCCAACTCATATGGGTTCGATTTCTGAGCGTAACTTGGTACCTTCTCGTCGACACTACCGACGTGATAATTATTTTCAGCACCACAAGAATAACAATGGTCGTGGTACCGCTAGCCGGTTTAACAAAGCTCATTTCGAAGCGCTGCGGACCCCACCGGATATCCAGCCCCCTCATTTACCTGATGCATCCACGGACGCCAGTTGGCAACACTTGAATACGGACCAAGGCAACCCTGCGTAACATCTGGATGTTTTCTTCCTCGGTTTGTGTTGATCCATTCGCACTCCTTGATAAAACTTTGAAAAAGCCAATTCTTGCTTGTAAGCATGAATGCACTGCCCCAGCAAGAGCTCGGCCTTTTGACATTTTGCATTCACCGCTGTGAACTTGTGCCTCTGGCACGTTCCATTTCCACCCTGCTTCTGCTTGAATGCCTGAGCGCTCATCGTACAATACTACATAGTGTATGAGAACGCCAATAAGATGGAACTGAATTGTGTCAGAATGCTAGTTACCAGTGCAGAATTTGCTCCCTTTCTCGCAGTCTTTAAGGGCGGAGCTTTCTAACACACTTTGTCGCACTCCAAGGTAGATGAGACGCGTGTTTGAATGTCCTTGCGGGTTCCCAGCAGGCTTCTGTTATCGCACGCACACGAGCAATCTAGCCGCGGATCAAGCCGTGGGCCTGTCAGGGGGCCAAAGGTCGTGGTGCACGGTTTGATCGGTAATGCGGCCAGCGAACAAGGATCGGAAGAAAAAAAGCTGTCAGGACGTCCATTCCGACGTTTTGTATTGTTTCTCGAAGAACGGGATCCGAATTGCACCCTGAACATCATGACGCGACGCATAACGCAATGAATAGCGCTTTCATCTAACCACAAAAAAACGGAACGTGGTCCTCGGTATCGGCCTATTGGGTCCAAAGTCCGATAATATATGGCATGTCAAGACTCGGGGGAAAAAAATCAAGATAGTAATTGACAACTGTCCAATGCGAATGAAAGCAAACGAATCGTCATCGGATAAAAAAAAGTACATGTACTTGCAGAGAATCAAGGTGACATGGACGAGGAAGAAAGCGTAATTATAGTGATATCGTTCCGTTGCGAGGGGGGTATACGGATGGTATACGTGAAATGCTGTGGGATGAGTGAGCGTGAGGATGGCCATCTGCGGGAATTCCGGTCAGCGTCCATTTCGGCGCAAGATCATGTCATAGGTTGACATACATGGGATCATGAAGTACACTTGCCGCAAATGCATACGTAAAATATTATGTCGTGAGACAGCAGGGTCTAGATGGAATTAGGTATGGTGTAAAACGTAGTCCTGCGTTGCACACTGGATAAGGCGTCGTGAGCGCAACGATAATATCGGGTAATGGATGCCTTGCCTTTACAAACAAGGAGACATGAAAGAATGGGCCTGTTATATTCGTTTGTTTCCTGTGGTCCAGGATAGATGTACACTGCCAACTCCGGTGATATAAACCTGTGCGCGCACCCGACATACCTACAACTTCTTTAGAACTACACCAATTGTGGAAGAAGAATAGTACGCACGATATCTGCAACTTCTGCTTTCTGAAAATTGATGTGCAGATCACCGTTGGGCATTCTGGTGATTTGATCAATTTCACCAAAAGACTTGATTTCAACGAAAAATCAGAACGATCCGACTTCAGATATGAAAGTACATACTTGACACCATCTCTGAATCGCATCGAGACGCCTCGTGTCGTTCAACGCGATACCACTGACAACGAGCTTCCTCTTGGCTTGTCTTGTTGGACTCGGCAAGGACAGGGAAAGCCGAGGCCCGCCGGACTTGCCAGCAAACAAGACGTGTGGCTGCGAATCGCCAGGTTCTTCTACGAAGATCTGATCTAGCCCATCGAATTGATTCTTCCAGGACCTGGGCGCAAGCGATAAGCGAGCTATTCCAGTCTTTGGTGATGGGGATGGCGCAGTTTGTCGCTCTGGGAGATGTGGCGCAGAAGCGGGGTATAATGGACGCAACGAGGGAGATGATGCGGAGGCACTGTCATTTTTAAAGAAGGGCTGGGACATGGTCCCCCTAATGTGTGAATTGACACGCAGTGAACCGAAAAGGGACGATGCTTTGGATGGCGGTGTAGATGGTATGGGAGATTCGCCATCCTCGTGCATAGAGACGGTCGTAGGAGTAGTGATGGAGGAAGAGGTGTTCGAAGAACACATGCTGGGTCGTGATCGGTCGGTGGCAGAGTCACCGGGGCTTATACGGGCGTCCGTGTCTGGTATGGATGCGGCCGAAAAGTGGCCAAGAACACTAGGTCTCCACCGCCATGAGGAGGCGCGTGGAGTGCCGGCAATTTGGGAGGCGTTTCGTATAAATGATGATTGGAGGCTTGTGCTTCGCGAATGATGTGAGCCACCCACTCCCAAGGAGAGATCGCCACGGGACGGCCGGTGAGGCATGGACAACCTGGGAGGATTGGGAGATATGGCTGGCCCCGGAGAGGGCGATACGGAACGTCTTGGGAGATGGAGGTGTCGTAATGACTGGGAGGGATTGATAAGTCGGATTGTTGATCGGAGGTTGGTTATATCTAGGAGGAAAGAATTTCGCGATGGCTTTTATGGACACATCAGATGGCATGTGATCAAGAAGCTGAGATAACGAACCTGATCTTGAATGGTATCATCTGGTGGGCATTCGAGTGAGATATCTTGGTCTACGACAACATAATCATGCGTGCTGTCAGCATCATCGAGGCTATGACGGAGTGCGGGCATGTTCATGTGAGGGTAAGCCAAGTATGGATTACTCTGAGTGCCGACTGGATCGACATGGGAAAGGTCAAGAATGTCAGAGATAGTAGATGCCTGGAGTTCGGAAAGCCAGAGGGAAAGGCGGCTGGAACTGCGGTAAAGGGTGCACGAAGGGCAAAGGGTGGAAAACATGTCAACATCGGAGAGTGTTGGGATGCGTGACGACGCGTCTTGTTTGCGGACTGTCATAGTAGAGGAAGGAGAGTCGCCTCTGAGAGGGGCGGAGGCGGCGTCGTCTGAAAACAAGTGGGTGAGGAGGGGGATGAGGAAGGAAGATCACATACTGGAAGGAAGAGGTCGTGGACAGAGGGTGAGGGTGGGGTCATTATAAACGGTTGGAGGCTGGACCTGAGCTGAAGATGGGTTGGAGCGGGGAGACAACGAACTGAGGCGGGCGACGTCAACGGGCATTTGGATCGAACGCGCGCAAGTTCCGCTTCGCGTGACCTGCCAGAGTAAAATACAGACTAAAAGTTGTATGTAAAAAAAAACGGGGGATCTGTGGAGAAGAAAGACGCGTATCAGTCGTCAAAACTCATGGAACAAAGCAAGCCATGAACGAGGCGAAGACGACAAGTTCAAGTCCAACACGATCGTGAAAAACGTGGCCGAACCATTACGACAACTACGACAACTTTTTCCCAGAAAATGATGAATCCTGCGCGGCGATCTGTCACTGCACTTTATGCCGCAATCAGTCCTCCATTTGTTCTCAACCTCTTGCGGATCACATCACCCCTGCGACTCCAACACCGAACCCCCAATGCCTTCAACAACACGCTCAGCGATACCCTTGAACAACTTGCCAGACGACGTCTCCTGGTACTTGTTCACAATCTCCAACGCCTTGAGTTCGATCGTCCTGTCCGGCCCAGCTCCGTCTGTCTCTGCAGCATCGAGCAGTGTCACGAGCTCTGTGTCAATCGGCAGAGCACCAAGAAACGTCAATTCTTCCCGCCTTGCCATCTCCTCTCCCCCCTTGCTTGAAAAGACGTTGCTGATCTCGCCACAACACGGGCATACATAGCCACTCATATTCTCAATCAACCCTAGGACGGGAAGCTTGACAGCACGCGTGAACGAAAGACACTTGATCGCATCGAGCAAGGCCACTGCTTGTGGTGTGGTGACGATGACCGCCGAGAGTTTTGACTGAGCCGGCGCGAGATGCTCCAGTAGTGATAGGTGCTCGTCAGATGTGCCTAAGAACGACACTTTTTCAGTCTACCGACTTGATCATCGACAGGGATCCACAAACCTGGTGGGGTGTCGATGACGAGATAGTCGAGCTCGCCCCACCTGACATCGCTCAGAAACTGACGGATCATCGCGTTCTTCTTCGGACCCCTCCAAACAACGGAGTCGCTCTTCTTCTTGAGCAGGAATCCTACACTCATACATGCCAGTCTCGGATCGCTGCCCTGCTGAGCGTCGGCATATACGGGCACCCATCCGTCGCTGCTTTGATGGACCCCGTGCCCATCGAGCCCGAGCATGCGCGGTATCGACGGACCAGTCAGGTCGACATCGAGAATGCCCACCCGGGGACGAGATGTGAGAGCGTGAAGAGTCAGAGCGAGCTGCGTAGAGACGGACGACTTTCCTACGCCGCCCTTCCCCGAACAGACGATAATGATGTGCTTGACATTCTTCAGTCGTCGCGAGACTGGCGTTTCTTGCGACATTGTCGTGGTGTCTCTTTCCCAAGTCATCTTCGCCAACAACAAACTGCAATCCCATTAACTTAACTATCAAATGACTCTCCTAGCTACGGTCTCTGCACTCCACCACCCAGCACAGTTCCTCTCCACCCGCCTCGTCTCGAAGCCCTCTTTCATCTAGCAAACCTTCGTAAGTCACAAAGGGAAGACGAAAGGACAACAAACATCAGGGGAATATGAGCAAGGTATGAAGAAAAAAAAAAGATCAAATGAGGACAAGAGGAATTCACTTATGAAGAGAAAGACGGAACGTGTACCAATCTCGCTGTAAGGGTGAGGAAATGAACATAATTGAAAAATCCAGAGAATCTGTATCGATGGATAAGGGCGCTAGTGGTGATGAGGCTGCGTGTGCGAAAAGGGAATTAGGCGGCCATCCAGAATGGGACGGCGTGAAAGAGAAAAAAAGCGTCCGTGCTATACGTATTGACAGGCAACGATTTCATCAATAGTAGACTGGTCGCGGTTGTCCTTGTGATGCATTGTGGTCCAGAGTGGCGGACAAACCAGACCAGGTGGTTTCGACTTGACTAGCGTGTCTGCATGCATGACCATGGGGATCTTCGACACGGCGCACCAAGTTTCTTCCCACATCCATTCTCACCGGACTCGCTTCCTGCGACCGACCATCCATGATTGATATCCAACAACGACCGAGTACCCTCTGCAACTTCCCTCCGCCCCCAATCTCGGTCGCCTCGGGGCGTGCCCCGCTCGAATGAAAGAAACAAGGGAAATGTCAAGCGTTTACCAAATATCGCCCTCCCTACCACGAGTTGTGCCACGTTGCTGTCCTACTGCACCAGGGGCATTGGCTTGCTGCTGGCGAGTGTGTGAACGAAGCCTGTATCAACGGTATCAGTCCCACGAAATATCCGGCAAAAAGGAAACTTCAAGGCACCTACATCCTATCACTTGTGCGATGTTCTTCTTCCTCTTGGACCACTTTGCGCCTGCCAGCAGAAGCTTTCTGACTAGCGCCTGTGCTACCATCATCTGGTGCGCCTCGCTGAACACTCCAGTCAAAGACATAATCGTACTGGAAGCCTTCGCGGACAAAGAGGTCACGGAAGAGTTTTCGAAGATATGAATAGTCGGGTTTGTCGTCGAAGCGAAGAGCGCGCGTATAGTTGAGGAAGATGCCAAACTCATTCGGAAACCCGCGGCAGAGAAGGTCTGTGGGCGTAGTCATCTTCTTCTCCATGATGCGATCGTACTTTTGCTTCTTCGTCGCAGCCTTGAGGCCCTGCCATGGGAGGGCACCCCGCAGGAAATACATGAGGACGTAGGCAAGTGACTCTAAGTCATCGCGGCGGGCTTGTTCGACGCCCAAGTGCGTATTGATTGAAGTGTATCGGGCAGTACCGGTAAGGTTTTTGTTCTCCCTGTAGGGAATGTGGAGGTGCGTCTTCGGGTCACGGAACTTCTTGGCCAAACCAAAATCAATGACATTTACTTGGTTGCCTCGTTTTCCGATTCCCATCAGAAAGTTATCCGGTTTGATGTCACGGTGGATAAAGTTGCGTGAATGGATATACTCGATGCGAGATATCTACAAAAGTAGTATGAGCAAAAGGTCGTGTTCTAACAGAGATCGGGATTACGAGTTGATCGGCAAGGAGTAGAACAGTCTTCAAGCTAAACTTGCGATTGCAAAAGTTAAACAGATCCTCGAGAGATGGGCCAAGGAGATCCAGAACCATCGCATTATAATCGCATTCGGTGCCGAACCATCTGACGAAGGGGACCCCGACACCGCCTGCAAGAGTCTTGTACACTTTGGACTCATACTCTAGTTGGGGATGCTTGGCTTTAACGGATTCGAGCTTGATGGCGACCTCTTCACCGGAGATGATGTTAATCCCAAGATAGATATCGCCTACGAAGGGGTCAAGAAGGTTTGGAGAGGGAGAGAGCGGCGACGTACCAAAAGAACCAGAGCCGATCTTTTTACCAAGTCGGTACTTGCCACCAACGCGAAGGTCAAGTCTGTGCGCGGGGGCGTCTGTCATGGTTTGCTAGAATGAATAAGTGTAAGAATGACGGTTGAGAGGGTGAGAGGATGAAAGAAGAAGCGACGTGGCGGGGTGCAGAAGTGGGTGGCTGACGTCCCAACAACGGAAAGGAGAGATGGGGAGCTTGAGGGAGAGAGTAGAAAGAAAACAAGAAGAGGATTGTAGCCAAAGGGAGTTTAAAGACGCTCGCCGAGGCCACAAACCCGCCGGGTAAGCATCAACGTGGTGGCCTCGAGGTAGGGCGTCCTTGTATGCTGTGGCAAAGAATCTTTGGGAGAGAAGGGAAGGGAAAGCTCACCAAGAGACTAGAGAAAAAGACAATATGGGTGTAGGAGACAAAAGATGAGGAAGGAGAGAGGAAGAGCGAGAATAAGAGGAAGAAGGGCGAGGAGGAGGACTTTGGGAGAGAACAACACTGGCGCCTCCGTGGGAATAAAAGACACTGCCGAAAGAATTCGGAGTTTAAAAAACAATTTATTGTTTAGTTTATTACTATTATTACTATTATTATTTATTATTATTTTGGATTAGGATGATGATGCTAATGTTATCGCCAAGGAAATCGTTGTTTCATTGTTTCAACATTTCGTGCTCGCTGTTGCCATCGAGCGGACTTTTTGTCACTCTCTGCTCTTCCATGGCCTACCCACGGCACCACATTCCTTACTCCCCCAACGGCCAGGCGCCACCGCAGTCTCTCGTTCCAGACTACCCACCAGCACCCACCAATAACGCCCAGTACAACGAATATGATACCCACTGGGACGCAAAGTCGGCCCATTCCTTGAACAGCACCGCACATGGTTCACAAGTCCATCTTAATCCCGACTACAACTTGAGCCGTCCAAACTTGCCTTATGCTTTCCAGCCCAACTACCCTCCCCTGCAGTCCCCTCCCATGGTCAGGGAGATGAGTATCGGGTACTCCGTCGCGAGAGAGAAGCTTATGAAACGTCGCTCTGTTCGTCAGGTTGAGCTTCAGAATGGCAACCTGGTCCTCGACGCTCCCGTTCCTACCCATATCATTCCAAAAACAATGTCTGATGTCGAAGAAATGACAAAGCTGAGGTATACTGCCGCTACATGCGATCCAGACGAGTTTGTCCGCAGAAAGTATTCTCTCAGACCATATCTCTACGGTCGTACTACCGAGCTTTTCATTGTCATGACAATGTACAACGAAGACGAGACTCTCTTTGTCAAGACTATGAACGCGTATGCCTTCCCTTCCCTTCCATGATTCTGTCGTTGATCATCCTGCAGAGTTATAAAAAATATTGCACACCTTTGCAGCAGAAACCGCTCAAGAACCTGGGGTTCAGATGGCTGGAAAAAGGTTGTCGTATGCATTGTCTCTGACGGACGCAACAAGATCAACAAGCGTACCTTGCAAGTTCTCACACTAGTAAGGAATTTTCTTATACCCGCACCCTCCCCCATTTTACTGACCCTTTGAGCTAGATGGGCTGTTATCAAGAAGGGATTGCCAAGGATTCGGTGGCAGGAAAAGACGTGACAGCACACATCTTTGAGTGAGTGCTCCCCATTCCAGTCTTTGTGTTATCGGTAGAGATACACAATTTCAGGTACACCACAAACGTTGTTGTGACTGCATCCGGAGAGGTTTCCTCTGGTGCCTGTCCCGTGCAGATCATTTTTTGCTTGAAGGAACAGAACAAGAAGAAGCTGAATAGTCATCGGTGGTTCTTCAACGCTTTCGGTCCTCTGATTAACCCCAATGGTGCACAAAATTCCCTTCAGTTCGGCATTTTGTGCTTCTGAGGCTGATAGTCAACCAGTTTGTGTACTCTTGGATGTCGGAACAAAGCCAACCGGCACCTCAATCTACGAGCTATGGAAATGTAAGTAATACTTGACCATGCATTTCTTGCTGACCTCCATGCAGGTTTCGATAAGCATTCAAATGTTGGTGGAGCGTGTGGAGAGTAAGTACCGTACCGGATACCGGGACTGTGACCTACATGATTTCGCTCTCAGAATTTGTGTCGATACTGGCACAGGTTGCTCGTTGTTGCTTGCCAGCCCTTTAGCAGCATCCCAGAACTTTGAGGTGCAGTGTCCATTAACATCACTGCTTCTTGCCTAACAGATACATGCAGTACAAAATGTCCAATATTCTTGACAAACCACTGGAAGTATGGCAATTACTTACTTGCCTCTGCTCGCCTAACTAGTGTCGTTACAGAGCGTTTTTGGGTATATTAGTGTGTTGCCAGGTGCTTTCAGTGCATACAAATACAAGGCTCTTCTGAATGGACCCGACGGCAAGGGCCCACTTGCTTCGTACTTCAAGGGTGAGGCGATGCATGGCGGAGGCATCAGCAATGCTGGGCTTTTTGGTCAGTCCTCTTCTTTCTTGTTCCCTTCGGATGGCCAATATTGCCTAATCAGAACGTAACATGTATCTTGCTGAAGACCGTATCTTGTGCTTTGAAATTGTGACGAAGAAGCGTGAGGGATGGGTGTGAGCCTCTTTCACTGGATCTTGGCTTGAAATTGAATCTCTGCAGGTTGAAATACGTGAAGAGTGCAAAGGCGTCTACTGACGTACCTACAACGGTAAATTAAAATTCTTTTAATCCATTCTTTCTCTTGATTGTCCACTAGGTTCCAGAATTCATCTCGCAACGACGTAGATGGTTAAACGGATCACTCTTTGCCTCGATTCACTCAACAATCTTCTTCTACAAGATATGGACGTCAGGACAGAATCCCATTCGGATGCTTGTTTTGCAGGTACTCGACTTTGACCCGGTTGATTTTAGCATCATTAATTTGTCTACTCAGATTGAGTTCATCTACAACGCTGTTCAACTTCTCTTCACCTGGACCTCCCTCGCCAATTTTTATTTGGCTTTTTTCTTCGTAAGTACTCAAATACGGCTGTCCTGGAGGGGTATCGAGTGGTCTTCAGTTGGTGTCATCTGCAACAGCGCCTGGTGAGAACAATGCCTTCAATTTTCTTAGTTCGGGAGTCGGTCAAGTCATATTTGAAGTATTCTTGAAGGTGAGCAAATTGAAGTTTGCAGTATGATCTAAAAATTCAATCACTCCTGAAGCTATACATTGCCCTACTCTTTGTCACAACGGTGTGCTCGCTTGGGAACCGCCCCCAGGTAGGTTGGTCGTTTTGTGGATGGTGACCAGCAGGTAAGTTATCGCTGTAGGGATCAAAATGGATTTATGCGCTCGCCATGATCCTCTTTGGTTTTTGTAACGTCATCACCCTATGGTGTGCCGGCTACACGGTTTACCTTGCTGTTCCTCATTCTGCCTCCGGGTGGAAGAATATTGGCCAGTATGTGCGAAGTCATCCCGCTTATATTACTTGCTGAATGGCAGAAAGCCTGGTAGTTACAAACCAAGCATTCCGTGAGATTGTGATATCCTTGGCTGCGACTTATGGCCTCTACCTCATCTCCTCGCTCATGCACCTTGAGCCATGGCACATGCTCACTTCATTCATTCAGTATATGTTCCTTCTGCCCAGTTGTAAGTTTGCTTCTAATTTTCATCTGTCAAATCACTGATCTTGTCGTGAAAAGATGTTAACATCCTTAGTGCGTGGTCCCTGAACCAGTTACCACTAAACTTTGACTACTTGTGAAGTGATGTATGCTATGTGCAATTTGCACGATGTAACATGGTACGAATCCCCCTTTCCTAGCTGTGAGGTGGCATTTACATCTTGCAGGGGTACCAAGGGTGACAACACTGCTGCAAAGGATCTAGGTGGCGCAAAGAAGATCAAAGGCAATGACGGCAAAATGATGATGGAAGTCGAAATCCCTACTGCACGTGAAGACGTTGATCAACTGTGGGCCGCTTCACGTTCTGCTCTCAAGGTCAGGCCACCGGAGGCAAAAGAACATCGCGATGCAGCAACCAAACAGTCCGACCATGATCGCAGTAGCCGTACAAACGTAGTTCTTACGTGGGTTGCGACCAACATGTGAGTGTCGCCATTTTCCCTCGTGGCACTCCCATGACTGGCAATTAGGGTCATGATTCTGGTATTTACGTCTTCCGCCTTCCTGAACTGGGTGAATCGGCACGTAGAAAACACACAATCGTCTAATTTTAACCCGTATCTTAGCTTTCTTTTCTTCGCTCTGTAAGTTCAACGGTGATCCTTAGGTCTAGATTGCTCACGCTGCCCCGGTGCTACTTTACACAGTGCTGGACTGTCCGCAGTCCGGTTCCTTGGTTCCTTGTTGTACCTCATCTTCAGGTTCTTCGGATTCTGAAAACTTGCTCTAGAATCCCCGGCCTTCGTTATTGGTTTGTATAACGTAGGGCACTGAACTTACACCGCCCTTGATAAATTTCAAGTTCTTCGTTCTGTCTGCAGCAGCGATATCCCTAATGCTGCACGCCCTGTACCTTTATTTTTTGAGAACTGGTTTCATTTTGATTCATTGTGACATCATCTTCTATGGTTGTAGATCAGAGAGATACCGTATGAATCATTCTCGTATGACGCTCCGTTGCCTTGAAGCGGTTGAAAAAACAACTTGGTGTTGTCAAAACCTGCTGATGTCAAACGCACGTTTCGAGTTATCCCTGGTTTCTTTGGTTTTGCTCTGACTTGACTGACATAGCCTGTTGAAGGCCTGGAGCGGTTTTACTGCTCACCGAAAACAGAGATATGACAGTGTCCGATCGTTAGGCCAGAGAAATACGTCACTCACAATTTGGAAGATCATAGATCATAGATCAAGCTACCGACTGATGATTTATCTATGAAAGGAGACCACGGCCCCGCTCATAAAAATCTGACACCTACAGCCCGTCGGAATAGGCAGCTGCGAAGACGAGGTTATACGCAATCTCTTAAAAAAGCGAACTGCACGAAGCAATATATTTCTAATATACAGCAATAGCAAGCAAAAATGCCCCAGCCGTTTCGTTCACTCACTCGGGAAGGCGGGTTTTCCGTGGTAACATACGTATGTTCCTGTTCTGTTCACAGACCCACCACCTAGCAATGTGTCGCGTAAGTGTTGAACATATGATATCCGCGTTCGAAGTTATTCATATTGTACTTTTCAGATCCATTCAACGATGTTCGAAGCCCCCAACCAAAAGGGTTTGAGTATTGAGGGAAGGTCAAGACCAATCGGGTTTCCATTTTCGTCCAACCGTACTCCGTTCTCCACCAAAGCGATGATCAGCCGCGGGATAGCAGCAGCAGTACCATTGAGGGTGTGGGCAAAGCGGACAGGTGTCTGCGCCTGACTAGATGGTGTGGAAGATCGTCGATACCGAACATGAAGACGCCGCGCCTGATAATCTGTGCAATTCGATGCTGAAGAAATTTCTCCCCATACGCCTCTCCCCGGCATCCACGCTTCGATATCGTACTTTCTATACGCACTCGCCCCAAGTTCTTCCGTAGGCATGTCCAGAACGCTGGAAGTAAACAAAATGAGAATAACTGTTGTGGCACTCGCATTGCAGTCTTACCGGAACGGAAAATTAAGCCCTTCAAAGATTTCTATCTGAAGTTTTCGTATCTCTTCCAGGAAGCGCGCACTTGAGTCCTCGCATACGACAAAAAGTTCAACTTTTGAGAATTGATGGACTCGATAAAGGCCACGAGTGTCGGCACCACGAGAGCCAGCCTCGGCTCTGAATGAACGACCCAGTCCAACCACCTTGCAAGGTAGAGTGTTCTCGGAAAAGACCTTGTTTGCAAACATTCCAGCAAGAGGAATTTCGGCTGTACCTGAAAGTACAAGCTCAGGAGATGAACCTGCAATCTGGTATGTTTGGGAAGCAGGGTGGTCCGAGTTGTAGTCTCTGGGTTGGAACCCACAACGCAAGGCCACGTCGGCGCGAATCACGTCGGGCGTCATGACA
Organism: Xerocomus potaroensis; assembly: GCA_038088895.1. NCBI lineage: Eukaryota > Fungi > Basidiomycota > Agaricomycetes > Boletales > Boletaceae > Xerocomus > Xerocomus potaroensis. The sequence continues at coordinate 123,477 of JBBPJT010000003.1, read as the reverse complement.
AACTGAAAACCATGTTTCAATGCGACCGATATTGCATAATTTGTGAGAGCGTTCTCGAGCAAAGCAGCTTCTTTGAGCAGGTAGTACCATGAAGACCCTGTCACAACTGAAGCGGCTTCAAAATTGAATAATCCCAGTGCGCGACCGATAGTAACGTGGTCAAGTTGTGGATTTGGAGAGACGGGCGGGGGACCATGTGTAGACAGAATGACAGCAGCATCCTCAGGACCAATGGGGACTTCTGGATGCGTATCATTTGGTAAATGCAGCGCGAGTCCCAAGAGTGTCTCCTCCACGCCAGCTAGTCTCTCTTCAAGCAGGCTAATCTCGGCCTTCAATGCCTTGGCTTCGTTGAGGACAGCACGCTTCTCGGTTGGATCCTTGATTGTACGGATGCGATTGCCAAGAACGGATTGTGTATGACGCTTGAAGTCAAGTTGGCCGGAAAGTTGCTTCTGCTCTGCATACGAATGGGAAATAGACTGTAGCGCACCAACCGGTAGAGGAAAGTTTCGATTAAATGCATTATGTGACTTGTAAAGTATAGATTCTGAGATGGTGCGATAGTCAAGACGGGGTTTGGGAAGGACAGAGCTGGTGTTTGTGGTATCATTTGAAGCAAAACGCTTGGCTTTAAACCAAATTGAGCATACAAAGGCGTGAAGAAAAATGCGAAATACCCAAACTGAACAAGTTGAACTGGACGCGACATTGGTAGACACGGAGAAGCATCAGACCGTGAACGCGCTGGGTCACAGCCGTCACACGTATAGTCCTTGTCACGCGACGCGTCCATAAATTCTTCTCAATGGCCACCACATCGGCAAAGGGCAAAGGACCAGCGGACAGTGTAAGCACTGCTGCATATGAGCTGCCATGGTGAGTATCTTTGCATATTTGGCGCCGAGAAACTTACATCCTTGTCTAGGGTTGAAAAGTACAGGCCACAAACATTGGACGATGTCGTCGGCAATGTGGACACGATCGAACGCTTGAAGGTGATTGCAAGAGACGGAAACTGCCCGCATATCATTATTTCTGTAAGTTTCTTCCTACTTCTTGTGCAAGTTATACATTGCAACTGTTCACCGACAGGGTCTCCCCGGTATTGGTAAGACGACTAGCATCCATTGCTTGGCACACCAACTACTTGGAGACGCATACAAGGAGGGCGTATTGGAGTTGAACGCCTCCGATGAAAGGTTTGCATCCATCATTTGACACTGACAATGTCTCATATGTCGAAAGAGGCATCGATGTCGTGCGGAATAAAATAAAGGCGTTCGCGCAGAAGAAAGTTACCCTCCCTCATGGAAGACACAAAATTGTGATACTTGATGAAGCTGACAGGTCAGTATGGTGGCTAATGAAAGGCGGATCTAACTCCACCTATAGTATGACCGCCGGTGCTCAACAAGCACTCCGGAGAACAATGGAGATTTATTCCAACACCACACGTTTTTGTCTTGCCTGCAACATGTCCAGCAAAATCATAGAGCCTATACAGAGTCGATGCGCTATCTTACGTTACGCCAAACTGAGGGATACAGAAATACTCCAACGCCTACTTGAGATATGCAAGATGGAAAATGTGACGTCGTGTTCTGGTGTTTTACAGTGAAAAGGTGCTTATTGTCAAACAAATAGGTTGAACACAATGATGACGGATTGACCGCGCTCATCTTTACAAGCGAGGGTGACATGCGACAAGCCATCAACAATTTGCAATCCACACACTCCGGCTTTGGATTTGTGTCAGGGGAAAATGTATTCAAAGTCTGTGACCAACCGCACCCGGTGATAGTCCAAAGCATGATTCGCGCGTGCATCGCGAGTGATATTGACCGCGCTCTGGAAAGACTAAACGAACTTTGGGAACAGGGGTATAGCGCGGTGGATATTGTGGTCACAATTTTCAGGGTAACCAAAACTTTTGACGAGTATGTTCCGTGAATGACGGTTGGCGCCATGATTGACACTCTTCGTCAGATTACCGGAATATACCAAATTGGAGTACATCAAAGTGAGAAGAATTTCTCTGTCAGATTCTGTATTTGTAACCACCTTGTCTCAGGAAATTGGATTCACACACATGCGAATACTGGAAGGAGTGGGTACTATTATTCAGCTGGGTGGCCTTGTGGCTCGATTGTGCAGGCTTGTATGTTTCAACTGCATGCTCTGGAAGGAGGGATGCTAATATGACAAAAAGCACATGGATCCAAAGCGTTTCCAGCTATGAGAAGCTTTTAACACCGACACTCTTGGAATCCTTGTGCCCTTCTTTAGCTATAATAGACTCTGAATTTGCTAGTTCAAGTTCAATCTTGTAGGGTGACACGCTCGTAATTAGTGTAACACTGTCATTTCGTTCCTCACACAAATCTGATACCGATGGCGAGACCAAAGGAACTATGTTCAGTCATTCAGCAAATACTCGACCCTACACCCGAAGACACAGAAACGCTGTTGAATCAAATCGGTCTAGGAGTTATTCCATCTCGTGAACAAGTTTACCATGAGATTGATGCAAAACTCTTGTCACCTCCGGCCACTCTGCCAGATCACTGGCTGTCCATCTATCAGATGTATGAATCTCTCGCATCAGTGTTCATGAATTCATCCTTTTCGACGCAGACATTGGAAATCGCAGCCTTATATACCCTCCCTGCTCTCATTCGAGCCTGCACCTCCACCTACGAGTTTGACCTTCGTCCGTACAGGTCTAGACGGTCGTGTCACTGGATATGCAGAGGTGCGTCTCCCCGTTACTTACTTGTTTCAGGATATAACAGGCCCCAGACGCCAAATCCCCGTGTCGCAACTGCCTTGACGTCTACCTCGATGGATAGAGCTCCGGGACCTGTCAGCGCTTTTGTGAGGGGAAAGTCGGGCCATGTACCCTTCAAGCCGGGTGGTCTTGATGAAGTACTGTTTTCTTCCTCCCAAACTGGCATCCCAGAAGAATCGGATAAAGGACTTAGGACTATTCCTCCAGGCTTCTCCAGGGGCCTTCGGCTTGCGGGCGAAGAGCCTGAAGATGAGGCACTTGCTGCTCTTGAAGAGTCACTTCCGTCCGCAAATAAGGATCCAGTACCTATCTTGTTACTATGTCTCTGTAAAATGTTTGCTCAGCTATTAGTATCTTCAGGACCGGGAGAGCCATCTTGCAGAGGGACAAGAGTCCGAAGTCGAATGGCGGAATAGCGATCCCATTGCCGAGGTAGACGACCTCCTACCGATTACCGTGAGGCCTTGTCATTTGGAATCTAGACCACATTTTACATTTGGATAGAGGTCGCACCTAAGACCAACAAAGACACGTCGCACTCACCCGAGGATCGTCAAGCGTGACTGGGCTCATGTAGTGGATATCAACAAGCCAATGCCCAACTTTCACGAGCTTGTTCCGGAGATGGCCCACAAAGTGAGTTTCAGGAAGTTGCGGTAACCGCCCCATGACGGAGGCCATTCTTCAAGTATCCTTTCGAGTTGGATACTTTCCAGAAAGAAGCAGTATATCACCTAGAGTTGGGTGACTCTGTTTTCGTCGCCGCGCATACGTCTGCCGGGAAAACAGTGGTTGCAGAATATGCGATCGCTCTCGCAGAGAAGCATATGACTAGGTATGTTTAAACAATACATTTTCATTCCCCTACTAACCTGAACGGCACAGAGCCATTTATACGTCACCTATAAAAGCGCTGTCTAATCAAAAGTTCCGTGATTTTAAGCAAACCTTCTCCTCTTCTTCGGTTGGAATCCTGACCGGCGATGTACAAATTAACCCAGAAGCAAGCTGCCTGATCATGACAACAGAGATTTTGCGCAGCATGCTTTACAAAGGCGCAGATCTCATCCGTGACGTAGAGTTCGTAATATTTGATGAAGTGCACTATGTCAACGACGCGGAGGTAAGGCATCCCATCCACAGTCGCAGTGACATCTTGTTGATCAACGCATCCTTCAGCGTGGTGTCGTGTGGGAGGAGGTTATAATAATGCTGCCCGATTATATTAGTATCATTCTTCTATCTGCAACCGTACCGAACACCAAGGAATTCGCTGATTGGGTCGGGTATGTTGCGACACGGTTTCTATAACGAATTGGTCTCACAAACCACAGACGTACGAAAAAGAAAGATATCTATGTCATTTCCACAGCACAACGCCCCGTGCCTCTGGAACATTACTTGTACGCTGGCAGAGACATGTTCAAGATCGTAGATGCACAGCGAAGATGGGTCTCTGAAGGGTATACTCTTTCAACACCATATTTGATTGCGTTTTTCTGATAAATATCTTTCTCAGGTACAAGGGTGCTGGCGAAGCATTAAGACGAAAGCAGGACAAGGAACGAGAAGCAGCTGGTTTACCCCCCGTTCAGAGGGTAGGCGCGCGCGGTGCAGCACCACGAGGGCAACGAGGAGCTACCCCTGCTCGTGGCAGTCAACGGGGCGCCACCCCCGCTTCACGAAGTAGAGGTGGCGGGTCTGCCCGCACAATTCACACCGGTGCCGACAGAAACCTCTATGTCCACCTCCTCAGCCACTTGCAAAAGAAGGGCCTTCTTCCAGTTGTTGTATTCACATTGTCGAAGAAGAGGTGCGAGGAAAATGCAGCCACTTTAACGAATGCCGATCTCTGTAATTCTGTTGAGAAGAGCGAGGTTCATGTCGCGATGGAAAAGGCACTGTCCCGCCTCAAGGGTTAGATTTGTATGATGCGCCAATTTTCCGCGCGTTTAACTTCTTTTCAGGATCGGACAAGAAGCTGCCACAGATAGGCAAGATGCGCGACCTGCTTTCACGCGGCGTTGGGGTTCATCATGGAGGGTTACTGCCAATTGTCAAAGAAGTGAGTAGCTATCTCTAGGTTTCACAGCTGCTAACTTATCCTCGTCAGGTAGTTGAAATTTTGTTCGCTCGGGGATTGGTAAAAATATTGTTTGCAACGGAAACGTTTGCTATGGTATGGGTTGACTTCGGTGATTTTGCGGTATCTGATTATCTCAGGGTGTGAACATGCCCGCTAGATGCGTGGTATTTTCAAACATTCGAAAGCATGATGGTCGCTCGTTTAGGGACATATTACCTGGAGAGTACACACAGATGGCTGGGCGTGCTGGGCGCCGTGGCTTAGACACCACTGGCACTGTTATCATCGTTGCCGGTGATGAGTTGCCTGATGTATGTGTCACTCTGCATATCTGGTAAATCGTTCGTCAGGATGCTGAATACTTGTTCTAGCAAGCAGCACTAAACACGATGATTCTTGGGAATCCGGCAAAACTTCAGTCGCAATTTCGTCTTACCTACAATATGATTCTCAACCTTCTACGCGTAGAGGCTCTCCGGGTGGAAGAGATGATTAAACGTAGCTTTTCGGAGAATGCTTCCCAGAGGCTTCTACCGGATCAACAGAAAGCTGTCGCAGAAGTAAGTAATAATATTGTGTTCTCGAAGCAGCACTAGATTCCTCGTAGCACGAGAGAAGCCTCTCATCATTGCCTGAACTCCAATGTCCCATATGCTCACGCGACATCGAACACTATTATGACACGCAGAGCGCCCTGGTTAACTACAATAAGCGCTTGTTCTCGATGGCTACTGTTGGCGCTTCTAACCAGAATGTTCTAAGTACTGGTCGAATAGTTGTTTTAAGGAACTCGGTGGGTGCCAACTTTGTAGTTTGGGGATCGGAAAGACTAACCACCATGTCCTTCCCAGCACTTCTACCCTTTTAACATGGCAGTATTACTCAAACCCGGTTTCCGTGAGTCAGGAAGCGAACGAAAGTATATTATTCTTGCTCTCGTGGACAGGAGATCGAAGGATGATGAGCAGGGTAACTTGTCGTTTCTCCTAGTCGATCCGGTTCACATACCTTACACTCAGATACTGACAGAGCCGCAGTCTCCCCGAGATGGCCCCCTGTGCCTTCGCTGCTGAAACCCGAACAAGGCACGTATGAGGTTGCGAGTGTTGACTTGAGCAATATTTCTTTTATCACAAACAAGGTGGTGAAGGTGAGATACGACCTGAACCAAAAATCACCGAAGAATGCTACTTAGTTTTGAGCGCAGGTTGACGCTTCCATGATCCTTGATCGTCACAAAAAAGCTCCTATGCTTGAGGCAACGTCAGCCATGGAAGCCCTTGTCACAGATTGGACTACAACCGACACACTACCAGAGATTGACTGGAGTCGCTTGCGAACCCTCGAATTCCAGGAGGTTCTGCGTGCTAGGAATGAAATTCTCAAGCTTCTTCATACATTTGAGTGTACTCAGTGCACAGATTTTGACGATCATGTGAGTTCGGATATTGGCCCCATCCATAACAATATTGACGATAGGCTCGATAGTATGTCATTCTTCATGGACACAGGGTTCTACAGTCAAAAATAGCTGTGTTGAAAAATGCAATTTCTGACCAAAACCTGGAACTTATACCAGAGTATGAGCAAAGAATTCAAGTTCTCAAAGAGCTTGGTTTTATCAACGACAACCAGACGGTTCAACTCAAAGGGAGAGTAGCTTGCGAGGTAACCCCTTCCCGTATTTTAGAATGTCGTGTTGACAGGCGTACTAGATCAACTCAGTTAATGAACTTGTTCTGACTGAGCTAATCCTTGAGAACACGCTAGCGAATTATGATCCTGAGGAAGTGGTTGCGCTTCTCTCTTGCTTTGTCTTCCAAGAAAAAACGACCATCGAACCTGTTATACCTCTCAGGTTACAAGAAGGACTGGCAGTGATCAGTACTATTGCTGATCGGGTTGGAGGCATACAGGACCGGTATAAAGTTGCTGCAGAAGGGTTTAGGTCTACCCTCAAAACTGGACTGGTTGAGGTGGTGTATGAATGGGCAAAAGGGACGGTAGGTGAAGTTTTTGTACCTCTTATGCCATGCTCAACCTTCTTTGTCCAGCCGTTTGACCAGATAACCATGCTGACCGACGTGGCAGAAGGAACCATTGTCAGGGTCATCACACGCTTAGACGAGACATGTCGCGAGGTCCGAGACGCTGCCAGAGTGATAGGCGACACCGAATTATTCCAGAAGATGGAAGAGGCTCAGGTTAAAATTAGACGAGACAGTATGTCAGCTCATCTGCTCCGTTTAGCGCTACGCCGATTGACCACCTGTGCCAGTTGTGTTCGCTGCAAGTTTGTATTTCTAGTATTTTCTTTCCGGTTGGCAGCATTCGAATACGGCGTGAGGTCACATGTCAGAGTTGAAGTCAGCATTCCATTTAGTTTGAGCAAAGATAAAAACGACGCGTTTCAGAGCAGTTCAGTTCTGGTTTCGTTGTACATGGAACCATCCGGAACACACGAGTGCCATGCCCCCGATGACAGAAACGCTACGGCAGGAGGACTATCACCGGATACCACCAGCAACCGCGCCGATGGGGACGGTGAAACTTTTTCGTTTCCATCCAGCGCTGTCAATGTCGCGCATCAACGCCGGAGGGTAAATCCAGAAAGCCTGGCGTTGCGTCTGGGGCCTGATCTTGTGCGAGACTTGGATGCCCTCATTACGCCCGGAAACACAGAAATGCCATCGTTTGCCGTTCGAAAAGAGCTCCAAGAACGGTATAGCATTGACAGGAGACACATTTACGACTACTTTCACAGCAGGGGCTTACGCGTGGTGAAAGAAGACAAGCAGGGTAATCCAGTCCCAGCCAAAGACGTTCCCATTCCCCTGGTAATACTTCACCTTTGGCCGACATCACAAAACTTACGCGCTGTCAACAGCCTAATCTTCGTCTTTTGCGACAAGCACCCGTTAAGAGTATTCGTTCACACCCTCCGTATCCTTTAGCACCAGAAAGGAAGTTGTTCAAACCCCGTGGAGTCACGAAAACAAAACTAGGCCGTCCGAGGAAGAATCCTAGCTCAGCGAAAATGAGGATCATTCCCAATACCTGCGAAACCAATGAATCCACAGACACTGGTGCCTCTGTTTCCGGGCATTCTTCTCCGGTTGCGGACCATCCTACCTACGTTGCTGTGAACCCGCTTCTCTCCCACCATCCACTTCCCCCGATGCCGGAAGAGAACGAGAACCGTGCTGTCAACCAAATCATAAATCCCCTAGACGTATCATTTTCGGTGAGACACACCATTGAGGATATCACTTGTGCATATCGACATAAAACAGTCCTCGAGAGAATGCAAGACCTTGCCGTGCATCCCACGAATTATTATGAGTCATTATCGTGGGATGAAACCTCGCCGCGTTCTGCTGGCACTGAGAAGACACTTCTCCCTCACTTGAAGCCTCTCACCAGGGACGAACGACATGCGGTTTACGGAGCCCTGTCTGACAACATCGGACCCGCACGGGGGATCCAGGAATGCCAAGGTACATACAGGAAGCACATGGAGGCACGCACGAAAGTCTATTTCGAGGGACTTCTGCCTGTCCCTTTCCAACAACCCACTAGAACGACCACATTATTAGACCAGAACCCCGCTTTAGGAAGCAACGAATTTAGACACTGGCTTTCTGAAACCCGATTCCTCAAACGCGGTGTAAACAGCTCGCCACGGCTCCATCCCAGCCACCGAAACGCGAACATAGTAAAACATCAGGACATGGACGAAGTGACCGATAAGCACCCTAGACAGAGATCCTTCCCCGATTGCATACAAACATTGGACGAATTGTTCCCGACTCCTGGAGGCAACCTGAATAACAATGGCCCGCTTACGGATTCGCCCATTGTTCATGCGCGAGAAATTATACTCGGAGACGGATGCAGCGCGGGAGATCGGCGACTATTTTCGGTTATGCCCAGACCAGGCTTGCCTATCCTTTCGGTCACATCGGCCACTGAAATGCGACAGGTTGGCCCACCTCAAGTCCACGGATCTTCGGGCATTCCAGGGCCGCAAGATGTCAAGACACCAATTGTTAGGGTGGACAGTCGTCCGCAATGGACAAGACATGATCCATGTGTTACTCCAGGACAACACCTCACCTCGAATGATAGACTGCGCAGAAGTCGGCATATGTCGAATAATTCTCGGATTTGCCTTCCGTCCTGTAGTCCGCGCAAACATTGCGTGCGTGACCCAGATAGGGTTCGGACACGGCCGGTAACGTCCCGTGACCCGAGAAGACGAACTACATCTGCCGCGGGTGACATATAGACTTGTTCTCAGGTATATTTTGCATATGGGATCCTGGACAATGGAGACTTGCAACCTTGATCAGTAATCACGATACTCCTCGGCACTGTTAGTACCATGGCGCATAGCGCAGCTTTTTCTCATCAGAACCAAACGACCCTGTTACTTCCTTTGTTCCCGGCCGCAGACAAAAAACTAGTATCGCTTCGTAATATCCGGCCAATGTCCCCTAGCACCCCGTTTTCCAATCAATAAATCGTTACATGTCAGTTTTTCTCTAGTTACATAAATTGAAGTAACCCGTGAATGAAGAACAAAATACAGTCTATTAGACCGACCATAAAACCCATTGCATGCTTTACATATGATATGATAATGGCTTGAAATAAGCGGCTCGTTATGCATTCCCAAAAACGTCCTCAAAAGGATGGATGGATAATCACTGCCACCTTATCGGCAAATCCACGCACCCACGGGGATATATCTTTTCCCCAACGGAACAAGATCCGTCGGTTGACGAATGCGCTGGACAGAACGTCAACCCATCCCGTGTGAACCGGTGGCTTTCCGATGCTGTGATGATATCTTCGCACATCGAATCCGACGTGTTCTCTTGGGCGTAACAAACGTCATCAAGGCCGCCGCTAGACGGCCGTTCCTTGAGCTGATACCTGACAGCATCCGATACGGGCTGGCAGAGCAACGGAAGCGGTGACAGTGTCCGCAGTGATGGATAAGACAGCTGCGCACACGGATCTGGTGCGCTCCCGTCGTCCGCGCTGCACGTGAGTTCCGCAAGGGGTATAGGGGGTATAGGGCGGATCGGCTGAGGCTGCAGAATAGGCAATGGATGGGTCGTGGATCGTAATGCGTACAATGACGGAACGGAAGACGTGAATGCGCCAGCGAGCGACGAGGACGGTGGCATGCGGTGGTACAGCGCATCTGATGATGTCTGTGTGGACATGGATGAGGTGTTGCGAGGGGTATACGTGTGTTGCGAGGGGTATGAAACTTCGGGAACGGGAGAAGACGACGTCATGCGTTGGTGAGATATCGCGGTCGACCGATTCGACGCGCTCGGGTAACCCGGAACAGAAGCAGACAGCCTTCGGTCGGCTGGCGAGGTTAAACCGAAATCGGTGTTACAGGACGATGACTGTGTGTCACCTAATGCGCCTTCGAGCGCGGAAGTGGATTTGACGAAATGTGGTGCAGATGCACCGTAGACGAGCGTATGCTCCACATCGGTCTCATCTATCCCCTCCATCTCGTCTGCAAAATCGGAGTCAATGTAGTCTTCATCGTCATCACAATCGAATTCGTCGTATTCCATCGATTGAAACTTGGTTTCATCGACATCGTGTCTTGCGAACGGTGATGACGGCGTCAGGACAGAGTGTGAAGAAACAGACGACGGCGTATCAATGTCAGACACGATAATGGACTGGGGAGGGAGAATAGTGACTTTGGGGTTGATAGCGGTTTCTGGAAGCGAAGAAGACAGGGGGAGGTGATAAAGCGTTGACCAAGAACTAGGAGCGGAATGTACCCAGCCGCCTTTGGAATAGTATTGCTCGTAGCCAGAGTAGACGTAGTGGGGTGGGGGGCTTACAGAGACGTTGGGGTGAGGATACATGATGTTCCTTGGCAAGGAGTGCGATTCGGATGGGGAATATATGCGCGGTCGCAAGGCTGGCCGCCGAGTGGTTGGCTTATTATCATCCACGGGATAAGGGTAGGCAGTGGATATCATAAATTCCGAATCAGGCCGCTCGTAGGGAAGCTAAATAACCGATGGTAAAGAGCGCAGGTAAGAGGATGGGGTGTCAGGGACGCGCAGATTCAACGTTCCTGTGCATATATACCCGTGTATCTCTGACGTTGGCAATTGATCGGATGCCTCGAAAGTGCGTGACTTGAACTTAGGGCTGCACTCGGGCTTCCATTATCAAACGACCGCGATGGACCCGAGGTGACGGGGACAGTTGATCGATGCGGATGCGGGGGGGTCTCTGAAACACGTTTTGGCTACACCAAGTATACCACACGGGTGCAAGAATGGAGAGAAAGGAATCCATGCTGAGTTGAAAGTGCTATACGTACATGATATATCCGGCAAATCAGCGGATTGAAGGAAGGCCAGAACGGGGGCGGAGCCGCCAGAGGGGGGTTGACGCGTGAATCAGGAAAGAATAGGATTGCGATAGTAGTGGGGCATGGGCGCACCTGGACCACGTGTTGACAGCGCGCCGTGAAACCTTGGTGGATGCGGCGTTCTAGCGACGAGCCAGTATGACACCGTTATGGAATTGCTTCCATGACGTGCTTCCGTGATTTAACGTTTCCTAATAGGCGTCTTGGGCGGCTTTGGCCAGTCTCCGGCGTGCGTGGGGAAGGATGAGTACTATAAGCAGATACATACCGACTCATCAGCTCAGCTGAGTGATGGGTCAACAGGGGGTCTGATATGGGAACACGAGGTTCTCATGGACCACGCCGGCTCGCACCACAATCATGAATCTTTTGGGGATAGTCGTTTACAGTGGGTGACCCACAAATATAGATGCCGTATAGACCTGAAGAGGCGTCGTGAAGGTTCGGAGCTGCCACTTACCAGCGATTGATAATGAAATGGCATTTGAGGGCGAAACACGCCCATCTCAGCTGACTGCGTCAATGGCGCAGCATTGAATGCTGTACTTGTTCGTCAGATTGGGGCTGGCTGCGACCATCTGATTCACGTACGCTGATTGCCAGCAAGTTGGCACAGCACCACCTGTCTAGATGTCAGGTTGTGGTGCCACGCGCTTCCAGCAAGGCCATGATTGGCCCGTTTGTTATGATCATGGCTATCTTGTGACAAATCCATCAGCCATTGAAGACAAATCGGACCACAGGCACCTGTGTGTGTGTCTTTTTCTTTTTCTTTTCGGATGACCCAGAGTTTATATCGTGCACGCGACCCTGATGTGACAGTCTGACATCGCTCGGAAAGTTACATCAACTAAAGCGGACGAATGATGGTGACGGTCGGTGCATACATGGACAAGTGGTACCTGGATGAGACTAATGAAGGACTGTGAAAAATGGAACGTGCGAAGGCGCCGACAGACGGAGTAAATATAAACAAGGCTACCTACTAAGGATCAAGGGATGCGTAAAAACATTTGTTGGACACGCGTCGACTGAAACGCAACGAATCACAACAAGGGCGTGGTTACTCAACAACAAGACCACCCATTGCCCTCTGTACGTCCCGGATGGTGGAATCGAGGGGCGCACGTGGGGCAGACACAGGGCTACCACTTCCAGAGGAATTTCCATTGATAACGCGTGGTCCCAAAGCGGGGTGTCTCACACCGAGGGCAGCGCCAAGCATTCTCTTCCCTGGGTCGCCAATTTTGGGAGGACCCTCTGCATGCAAAATGGCGGGGTCGTCGGAAGAGACGGCCGAATTAATGAGGTCGTTCAGCGAAGGGTGAGAGGGAAGCGTAGGAAGCGTAGGAGACGGTTCGCGGCCGTTAAACTTTGGCGAATGCTCTGAAATGGTTGTATTGAGCACGTGACCATTTCCGCTACGAAGGGGGTTGCCGTTCTGGCTGTTGTTGGTGCTGCGGCTGGGGAATACGGAAATGGAGGCGGCGCGCATGTTGTGACCACGAGAAGGATTGCTGTTGTGCTGTCCGCGGGCATTTACTGTTTGGATGACAACCTGTGCATCAGGTCCATCATAGGGCTTGATGGATGCAGTTGGACTGGTGGCCAGGATGGCAGGAGGGAATGCAAGGGAGTGGAGATAGGCACGCTTGGCTTTAGAGGTGGGGCAATGTGGGTGAGAGTGCCCGCGGACGGAGATGTGAAGAAGATGAAGACGCACCTACAGAAGCATCCTGAAAGACGATCAGCAGACTGGTGTCGTCTCTCCATTTAATCTTGAATCCTCCGCCGACACCTTCCCACTCGGAGAAAGCAGCTTGGATGTCCTTTGTCTTGAGCTCCTTGGCAAAGCCAGACAGGGATAAAATACGAGTTACAGATGCAGAAAGACTAGAGGTAGAAGCCGAAGACATTTGGACGAAAGAAGGGGGCGTCGAGAGAAAGTGTTGACAAGAAAAAAAAAGTGGAGAATGCTTGAAATTGAGATGCGAAGAACGTGCTCGGATCGAACAGAAGGAGGAGATGGTGGTCTCCACTTCCCACGCACACTTGCACTAACACCATGATCATGGACAGCGAGCTGCTACGCGCATGGCTCATCGTACACGAGCTCAGCGACCAGCTCGCCCACAACCAGAAGCTGGCCGCTACCCTCCAGTCCACCGCTGCGTCCCTCAAAGTAAGTTTCGCCGTTCACACTCTCCCAATCCACCTTTGGCCTGAGACGCGGGCTCGATAAGGAACAAGCTACACATTCCGGTTCAGGTTTCGCGCTCAGGCGGTTTAACACCGATATATCAAAAGGCACGTCTTCTCAGTGCCCCATCCGCAGCAGGACCCAATGTCGTGTTTGCTTCAGAGACATTTGAATCCGAATTGGAGCGTATGAACGCTCATTTTATTATCGAGAATCAGACACTATTACACGAGAACAAACAGCTTAGTCTTTTACTCAAAGAATACGAAAATACCATGGAAACCATCATGACAAAGTTCCGCAACCACGCGGTGCGTGCCCAGTTTTACCATCAGTGCGTCTTGTCATCAATGATGATGGAATCTATCGAAAACAGCTGGCAGCCCAGCAGCATGAACTGACTTTGACACGCCATTACGAGGGCCTTATATTCGCATGCGATTCACAAAATCAGTTCAACGACCTCGCAAACCAGACGCAGACCGCCATAAGCTTACAGCGTCTTGCTCGAAGTCTCCAGGCACTCTACCGTTGCATGACTGGCGATGATCCGGAACCTGCTGAAGAGGGCTCGGATGATATCGAAGTCGACGTACAATCGCTAATCGACACCCTCTCCGAGAATGCGTCGTTGAATTTTAATGAAGACTGGGCGATTGAACGCGAGGCCGAAATTGTTCGCCTAGAGAAAGAGAACGAAGAGCTAAGGAGGGTGCTTGGCATTGACCCGGCTTCGCTCGCTGAAAAAGGAGTCACACTGGACTTGGGTCGAGAAGAGAGCGGGAGGTTCTCCACGCTGCGGGCGGACCTAGTCCGGACGCGGAGCGAGTCGGTTTCGAGCGGTTCTCGGTTCGGCGCATGGAATTTCGACAATGAGCAGCCACAGGAGCGCACAACATGGGGAGGCTGGGAGCACAACGCTGCTCAACCAGTACCGGTAGGGAACGGGCCTCCTTTGCAGCGTGCAATGGACATTCCAAACGGGTCGCGAATCCAACAGCCGCGGCGGCCGCCCATGTTTACACGCAATGCTGTTCCTGCTCCGCCCGTTAGCGTCGGTCCGAGTCGCAATATTCCACCGTCGCCGTGGGCCCAACAATTGGATCGGGCATGGTCGCAAGGTGGCTCCACTCTGGACCTTAGCCGATGAGCTTTATGATATCCAACTTTTTTGGGGAACGGAAGGCGCTTGCTATTGTAGTAATGATTGTGAGTAGAAAGACATGGTTGTGCAGGCAACGAAGCTAAAGGATCTACGTATAGAGTTCCGAATAGAGTATCATGAGATAGATATCGATACAACGGATACCTCAGCCCTAGACATGCAAAGAACAAAAAAAAATCAGGAGAGAACAGATAATTAAGATTAAATGTGCATAACACATTATAAGAGACCAGGAGCGTCCTTGATGGATATTAAGGCTATAACGGATCATGCGACCACGAAGCGGACCTCACATCCAAGGCCACTGCGGCCACGACCCTCGAAAGCGATGCCGAGCACACGTTCCTTGCCGCACCCGAGTCCGCCCTCGCGCGCTCGGCCCTCCCACTCCTTGCCACGTGCAAACATGAGGTTTTGCAAAGCCTTGAGACGGAGGACGGCGGGGTTGGCGACGGGCCGCATACGGTAAGCCAGAGTAGCGGGGGGTGTACGGGGTCGGAGTGGGGAAGGGAAGATGACTACATTCTTTGGCAGAGGGGGATTGGCTATACCGGCATTACCCGAAGGCGGCGAAACAAGCGGAATGAAGTGCACAGGTTCAGTTGTCTGACTGATCGGTGTGGTTGTATCAATAAACTTTCGAACATCTTTGGCAAGTGCGCGGTAACCTTCGGGTCGGACTTGCCCTTGTTGACATCGTGGTGGGCGGTGATGCTGCGGCGGTCTGTCAGTGTCCTGATATGGGTTTCCAGCAGCAAACATTGTGGCAGAGATATATGCGGATTGGAGACCCTTGGCGGCCTCGACGATGGTGGCGACAGAACGGGTAACACGTTTAACGAGGGTTCCACGTATGCCAAGAGATGAAAAGATGTCTGTGGAAGTGAAAGGGGTGATCGATGGGTCATCATGGTCTGGAGTCAACGGGGAAAAGAGGGGAGGACATAGGGGGCTGTCCTCGAGGGATGTGCGAATGAAAGCGGCGCGTGGGTGGAAATCGCGATGGGAATCGATAAGGGTCGGAAGGATGCAGGGCTGGGAACTGGGGGAGGGCAACACGGGGGAATCAGGGGTGGTGATGTCGGTGGCGGTGGACCGCCAGCTACCAAAAGAGAGCCATGAACTGGAACGGGAAGGGGTGGCGGAAGATAATGATGCGGCCGATAAGGACGACGGCACGGAGAGCGATGAGGGGGCAGGGATGAAAGAATTAGATGGGCACTGGACACGCTCTACGTCTTTGCCTTTGGCGTGTCGTCTCTCTGATTGATGCCAATCGGCGAGAAGGTTGTCGAGGAGGTCAGCGCGGACAGATGCGATGCGCTTATGAGGGGAAGTTGTGGGGATAGGTAGTCCAGCAATGCGTCTGGCATCGTCTGTGCGCTCGGCAGGATCGAGGGGAAAAAGTTTGCCGTTCATGGCGTTGACAACTTCCTTAAAGGAGACAGCGCGATGGTGGGCATTGGCAACGGTCTTCTTGGAAGACTTGGGAGAGCGAGGGACGGAAGGGGGCATGAACGCATACTGAAACAGATCCTGGTCTCGTCTGGGTGGCAGAGGGGGTTCGGGTTCGGGACGGGACTGGTGAAACGGAAGGTGAGCGGCGACGGAGCGGGAGGAGACGAGACGGGGGACGTACGGTTGTGGGTCGGTGTTTCTCCGCAAGACGGAGGCGTTCCTGCTCTGCGTCGTGTTCTCGTCTCCGACGCTTTTCGTCGTTGAGACGGGTCTTTTCGAGCTCCCAAAGTTGTTCACAGGCTCTGAGACGCTGCTCGCGGTGAGAGTGGTGGCACTGTTGGGTGTCTGGCATGTCCGATGGCTGTCTTCGCTCTTCTGAGGCGAGTCGAGCGAGTGCGACTGGAGAAACGTTGCGAGATCTTCCTCTGAGGTGCATTAAAGAGAGCGAGGGGATGAGAAAGAAAGGACGGATGGGTTGGTTAAGTAAATAAATACTACGAATGATGTTGATCTGCCTCGAGGCAACTTCCAATTCAAGCCTGTTTTCGTCCTGTCCTCGACAACGTGTTCTTCTTCTCGGACGATGTCTTTGCGTGCGCTCTTCTACGCGTACATTCTCGGCGGCCTCACCTTCCTGCCCCTCCTCGTCCTCGCCCTCCTCGCCATCACCGTCTACACTTCAGTTCCACTCACACCACCAACACCACCACCACCACCACTCACCCCACCAACACCACAACAACAAGACTCCGAACACACCCTCTCCGATGTCAACGACCTTTGTCACACCCGCAGAGGCTGGCTCACCGTCAGGCACACCTTCGAAGAGTCTGTCGTCGACTCCTCATACGTGACCCTCGTCAAATCCTACCTCGATGCTCGCTCAAAGGACCCAAAGCGTTCCCGTCCAAAGGACATGTGGTACGTCGTCCTCAAGGGCAAGGTCATGTATTTATACGAGGACGAAGCAATGACCGACTGCGGGGCAGCCATCGAACTGTCCTCCCACGACGTCGTTGTTCATCCAGACGGCCTCTTGGACGGCGAGTTGTTCACCCGTAGAAACGCAATCTGCTTGAGACCTCGCACAACCGCACTCGACGAAAAACAGGATACCCAAGATAGTCCTCTACCAGATGACACCCTCGCACCTTGGTTCATCTTTGTCCGCTCTTGCGTCGACATGGAAGACTGGTATTTCGCCCTCGTCCATGCATCAGACCATCCTGCAGGCACACCCACCCTCTCCCCCCTAAAACCCGTCTTCCTCCCTTCCGAGATGAACTTTTTGGTCACTACCCTCGACGAACAACCCGACGTCATCCCCATGCGGTGGTTCAATGCCCTCTTGGGTCGCATATTCTATAGCTTTTACAGGACTCAAATGCTAGAATCTTATATCATCGGCCGTCTCATGAAAAAACTCTCTAAAGTCAAGCGTCCTGCTTTCCTCACCGACATTGCTGTCACCCAGTTCTCCGTCGGTAACAAAGCACCCACGTTTAGCAAACCCATGCTCAAAGAACTCACAAAAGAAGGCGATGCTTCGCTCGAGGTCGGCTTCTCATATAAAGGCGAAGTTCGTGCCACCGTCGAAGCAACCGCAGTCATAAACCTCGGAGCACGCTTCAAGTCATATACCGTCAAACTCGTCTTGGCCGTCGTGTTCCGTGAGCTCGAAGGAAATCTTCTCGTCAAAGTAAAACGCCCTCCCAGTAGTCGCATATGGTATGCTTTCACAAAGCCACCGCGCATGGTCATCCATGTCGAACCTATCGTGAGCGATCGGCAGATCACCTGGAGTATGATCCTAAACACCATCGAGTCAAAAATCGAGGAGATCGTGAGTAGTCTCCTGAGAGGGTTGCTCTCTCGGACTCTAAATGCCAAGTAGATCATCGATTCTGTTGTGCTTCCCAACATGGACGACATCAGTATCTTTGACAGCACTGACTATGGACACCGCGGTGGCGTATGGGCCGATGCTGTGCGTCTAGACAACCCAGTGGCAGCACCCACACCAGAGATGGCCACCCAACCTTCCCCGCCTTTGCAGCCATTTGAAGAGGCAGGGCTGTCTAGTGCTCACCCCGAAGAGGAGCCGCCGGCAGAAGTACCCTTGTTGGATAGCGTCCCCATCATTCGCTCCCCGACTTTGTCAACAGAGAAAACGTCGACGACAATTAGACGACGCTCTTGGTTCTATTCTGGTGCAGATTTTGAATCCGAAAACCACACAAAGGATGTAGAGGGAGAAGTACGTGCGAGAATGGAACGGATGACAGAACTGGACGGTAGTATATCTGATGCCTCCGCAACACAACCGTTAGACGCATCGGACAACGACCGAGATGCCTATGAACACCCCTCGCCACGTTCGTCACCCACACACGCGCATAGTCACTCAAGGTCATCACGAGCGCACTCTTTTTCATCTTCCACAGGCGGTGACGAGTCAGTCAGTTACCTCTCGGACACCAGCACGACCTTGAAGAATCCACGGCATTCCCTAGGGACATCTACGACGAGTTCATTCTTGTCCACGCTCAAGTCCAAAGCGGGAGACAAGCAAGCGTTGAGCAACACCGCAAAGGAGGCCATGCGGAAATGGGGTGTCAACTGGGGCCTGAAGAGAGAAAACGGTGTGAATCAGGCTTCTGATGATGTTGCGGATGTTGGTCCGTCCGATCCACGCGTCCGGACTGAGAGCACACATGGCCGCCAAAGTTATGCGGAAATGCGTGCGGCGGTCATAGAGCGAAGGGAGCGCGAACAGCTGGACAGGGATCACAGAAGCACGTCACCTGTTCCTATTCCCGCAAGAAGTGATGGAAAAAATGGGGGCTCGCCTAATGGGTCGGGTGGCCGAATGACGGCGCCATCCAGCGGGTCAACATCGCCAGGCTTGTCACGGTCGTTGGGTGATGCGAACGGGGATGCTTTCAAGGACCACGCATCGAGGGAAGAAGGGGAAGAGAATTATGCCCCGTCACTGATACACACACAACCTTCGCAAGCACGGACGATGACGATTCCAGGGATTCATGCGAGTCACAAAGGCGAGGTGATGTCTATGGGAAACGTTGCGGCCGTTCCGGTTGTCCCGGAAACAAAATTAAAGGGCGCGACGATCCAGAGCATGTATCGTTTGTGGAAGAGCCCTATTCTTACCGGACAGCAAAGTCAAGAAGGACAGGGGTCGTCTCCTAGCTCACCTCGTGGTGGTGATACAAATGATGGAAACTATGATGTGACGCCATTGTCGCTCGCACCCGAAGTGAGTATACCTCCTGCGCGTGTAGTTCCACCGCCGTTACCGCCTCGGACGGTTTCTTGTGCTGCGGTGAGACACGCGAACGAAAGTGATGCGGACGAGACGGTTGCGGTAGGGACGGCATCTGCGGCATCAGCAGCGTTGAAGTCGATCGCGTCGAGGGATGAAACGCGAAGGTTGTCGGGTGAGGCTGAGGAGAGGGAGATGAGTACGAGAGCAGAGAAGCCTCCACTACCGCCTCGAAGGGTGGTGACATGAGGATGGGTGTTGCCAGGGTCGGGGTCGGGTGGTTGTCAAGGACTGATCGTACTTCATATTCATATTCTGTCAGTCTCAGTCTCTGTCTGTATTCTAGTTCTAGTTCTAGCTTAGCCGTGCTCAAATTATAAGCGACATTTCGGTTTTTTTTCATCTCTCTTCTCTTGTTTTGTCATGGCGGCTACTCCTCCTCGTCCTGCTTCGCCCGTCTCCAGTCCGTCCGTCGTCGCCAGTCATGCGCTTCAGATCTCGCCGAATCTCGAGGCGCTTCTCGAGCACGACGAACTCACGCGTCGCAACAGCGGCTCACCGACCAGCACGTTCTACCAACACTCTGCAGAATTTCCCGTTAGCCTTCCCCCGCCCCCACCGCGCAAGGCCCATGCCCATGTTGGACGGAAGACGGGACAGCGTGAACACGACGCGACGCGAAACAAGCAAGATGCTCAGCGAAAGAAGCCTTCTGATCTCTGGCCAGATGCTCACCCGCCAACCCCGCCTCACTCCGCCTTCCCCTCCTTCTCCCGTCCCGTAACCCCAAATCCCTACCTCAACCCGGCACCTGTGTGGAACGCCGTCTCGACACAGCCTCGCCGAGATATCGGTGCGTCTTGCGCCCTTCACAGCCCGTCTTACTCACTCTTCACTACACAGACGACGAAGCTCAGACGCCAAAACAGGCCACCAAGCATCTCACAGACGATACAAAACCCGAATCCTCACGACCCGACTCACGCCCTCGCCCAAGCCCCTCGTCCGCGTTCAACAAGGTCGAGAAATTCCTCTGGATTGGTCGTGACTCGCTCAGCCTCTTCTCTGTCAGTGGATCAAAGCGCAACGAACCAGATCGCCGTAACGACCGTGGAGAAGGGGTTGAATCGGATGCAGTGCAAGGTAACCCGTTATTTGCTTCGTCTTGTTTGTGCGTCAGCTCCATCATGCGTGCTACCGTAGATCGACAAATCCGGCAGCCACATGTCCCACCCGCTCAAAATACTTCTAGACCGTCGTCCCGGCTGGGCGATTTTGATACAGCCATGGTATGTGCTTCTTTTCCTACTAGCCCGGGTCAATCTCACGCCATCGCGACAGTCGTCATCCCCGGCTTCGTATCATCACGCTCTACAGCAAAACTCAAACTCACAACTGTCAGAATCCTCCTCCACGCGCTCGCCTTCAATATATTCCAACTCCACCGTGGCCAGCCAGTCTTCCCCTACCCACCCTCCCCGTGCCGCACCTCATCTGCTCCCCCGCTTGTCTCTTCCTCTCCCCGCCATGTCTCATGATTCGCCACGACCCAAGTCCGTTTACGATGTCACCGACCGTGACTACCTTTCCTTTATAGATTTCTGTTCTCAATCTACCTCCGACCTAAGTAATATCCAGTCTCGGGAAATCGCCCGTACTCCATCTCCTAGCATCTACTCCACCTCATCTTACAACCATTCTGCAATGTCCCTCGCGAGCATGAAGTTCGCTCCACCGAGTCCCACCTCCCTTACTCAACAATCCCCGCAGGTATGCTCCCCGTCGGAGTCAGCCACTTCCGTCGCTCTCTCCTCGATGGTATTTGCTCCTCCCAGTCCTTCTAGCGAGCAAGTCGACCGCACATTTCTGCAACCATTCTCCGGTCCATCTTCTCCCTATTCTCCTCTTGAATTTGCCCCGCCGCCTGGTTCTCCACAGCAGGTTATGGACCGGTACACTCTTTTACCGCCATCAGACTTGCCATCTGAACGCGGTAGGCGGTTCAGGTCTGGAAAGCGTTCTATATCCTTATCACCACACACCGTCCATCGTTTCCTCACGCCCCTTCCACCTACATCAAATCAACTTGCTGCAAATGAACGGGCAGACCGTGTTCGACGAAACCGCAAGCTCGCTCGCGTCTTTGGTAGAACGCCAGGTGCCGAGGAGTCAGTGACGGATATTGAGTCCCCTCGTGTGTTGAAGAAATCATATCCGCCTTCGTTGGCAGGTTTGCTCGCAAAGCATAAAAACCATCGGCACGCCGTGTCTGCCTCAGTCGCTGTAAAATCGCCTGTCACGGAAACGGAACCCTGTACTCCCTGGCAGACAGACGGACTCTGGTCCCCGGATGGGCGCAGGCACTCGATTCCCCTGACACCAGGTTCGTTTACGTCGTATATGAATGAAGAAGAACAGAGAAGAAAGGGCGACAAAAAATCTCGTCGTCCACACCACTTTGCGGACTTGCCGGAAACTGCGTCGACGAGATCATTTATCGACCTATCGGATGAAGAGGCGCCGAATGATGACAATGCGAGCGGCCTCAGCTTTCTCGTGCCACCGTCGCTCAGGTCCCGACGTATACATCAGAGTAGTTCGACACCCTCTCTTGTCGAGTCCCTCAGTTCTGAGGCACAAGCAGAGGCTGACAAGCGGCGAAAGCGAGAAAAGTTGGCCAAGCTCCATCGCTGCCTCGGTTCGCGCGTTCCGCCCGAGGCTATCATTGAAAATGTCGTCGGCCCCCAGCCCGCCCGCCCTCAAGAGTCAAACCCAGAGCATCGGATTCGCGGGCACAAAAATACACCTTTGGATGGTTTTGATCGTGGCAAAGAGGAACTAGACGAAAAAGAGAAGGCACTCAATGTCCGCCGGGCGCAGAAAATGGAAAAGGTACGTACTACAAGCTAATCCCGTATGTGTCTGCACTGCTCACTGGATTAATAGGTGTTTGGTACTCCACCTCCCCAGACACTCTTTCATACTCGTGCAGTACCCATTTCTCAACCGACATCACCTGTTAGTGTCAATCCTTATGTCCTGACGCTCGATTTGTCTTTGAATTCTCGTAACCCAAACAAATCTGCATATATTGGAAAGACACTGCATCGTCCGGGCCCGTCGGACTCGTCAACACGATTACTTCCCGCTATTGATGACATGCTTACCCCTTCCTCGTTCGCACAATCATTCGCCGACTCGTTTGCGGAATCGCTATCAGGATACCAGCAAGTGCTAGCCCAATCATCTATCTATCTCAATTATCAACACTCTCTGAATTCCCTAGTTGATATTATTGATCGAGTACGTGTTGGTATGTTGACTGATGTTGCATGCACTGACGCACTTCAAAAGGATGATCGCCAATCGCTAGTTGAGCTGCATCGTTTCCTTCATGGCGGCATCAGCGAGTCCCCTTCGGAGGATGACGTGACGGTAAATTCGCGCCGCGGTTCAGTTGCAACGCCCTTCAAGTCGGAACGACGACACTCGTTACCGTCCAAGGCATCCATGTCGTCGTTGTCCTCTGAATTCCTCCCGTCTCCCAAGTTGTCGCGGTTCCAACTTCGGCGACGCAGGGCGGCCAAGTTGACACACTTTTTTGGTGTCGACTATCGCGAGCTAATCCAAGACATTTTGGAAAGCATAGAAAAAGGCGTTGAAGAGGAGCGCACGCGGGGTACGCTGCAGCCCCAAGAGGTCGAGGTGCGTACAACATTCTTAACATGACCATCTGATATCTCACGAGTTGTAGGTGTTGATGCATCGCGTCAGGAGTCTCCGTACACTCAAAGACCCATTTCCCTAATGATCTGTTTCTTGGTTTACGACTCTTTTTTACTGTGCATCCTTAATTATATTGGCATTCCGACCAGTCGTATATATACGTATATTCGCATTAATAAAACCCAGTCAGTACCGTTAAAAACAAGACCAAGTGAGGTATCATAAGATGACTAGCTCTCCACGACACGAGTGACACCAAAAAATGTGCGATTCGTCCATGAATTGGGTTCGATGGGAGTGGGAATCGGCATCAGAGGATGAATCTGGGACAGGGGACAGACCCCTCGGGGGTGGTGTGTATCTGTGAGCAGCCGTTTCGCTCTCGATCCTGGCCTTGAGCATGCTCAGACTGACTTGACGCTTATGACGCGTCTCCGGCGAGAGTCCAACGTCAAAGACAGATCGAGTGGGCGGCACGAGACTGCCCGACTTGGCTGTCAACGACCCACGCCGTAACTCAATGCTCGCCCGACTAGAAGACCTTGCCCCGGGAGAGAACGGTCTCGAGGTCGCCCTCGACACGGGGCGCACAGCGAGCTGATCCTCCAAGACATGTACCTGTCGCTGAAGTCGGTGCGCCTTGTCTTGCGCCTCAAACAACGTGCTCTCCAACGCACGTATCTGAGACTGCGCCGACGAGAGCTCGATGGTGTGTTGTTGCTTCACAGCGCTGAGCATCTCGTCGTCCAGCGACCGTAGACCATCCTCGTCGGTGATCGGCGTCTTCTGTACACTCTCCAGCTCCTCTTCCTTGGCCACCAGCTCGCTTTGGAGAGCCTCGATCTCCGTCCGGTAGTGGTGGATGAGCTGGGTCTGCTCTGCCTCATTCTTGCGAGACAATGTCAGCGCGGATTCAAGGTGGGAGATTTCTTCTTCCTGGCGTCGTGCCTCTACATTCATCCGATTACCAATGTCTGCTTGTTGCACCTCGGTCTGTCGCATCCGCGTGCGCTCCGCTTCCAATGCCTTGACAGTCGCCTGCGCGGACTGAAGCTCAGTCTCGAGTATGGAATAGCCCCGTTGCAGGTCTGCAACGCTTTGCTGCAGCGAACGACTGTCCTTTTCCCGAAGTATGTCCGACTCTTTGCGTTGCTTAGCTGCTTCCGCCTCTCGCTCCGTTCCTTCGTTGAGGGCCACCTCGAATTGAGATATGAGTGTGTCGCGAGACCTCTTTTCATGTTCCAATCGCTCTATTTGCTCCATGAGCTCAAGTTTGACGGAAGTCAGCTCGACAATCTTGGGTCGTATCTCCTCCAGAGACTGCATGAGCCTCGTCCCTTCGGCCTGTAGGTCCTTTTGGGTCTTCTCCGACTCTTCTGCACGACGAAGAGCAGCACGTAACTCCCCTTGAGCGTTGTGGAGCGCCCTGTCGCTCGATGTTACTTCAGAAGCCAGTTCCCCGAGCTTCTGTTGGAGCTGTTTGATTGCACTCTGATTGAACTCCACCTGTGACTGCAGAGAAGCACGCTCTTCCAGGAGAGCATCGTGACGACTGTTGGCAGATTGCAGATGACCTCGTAGTACAGCACGGTCAGCCTCAAGACTAGCGTGCCGGGTCTTCCAATCTGCCTCACTCTCAGTTTTCGAGCGAAGCTGGGACTGCAGATTCTCTTTCTCGTTTTTGATGGTCGTATGCGACTAGAAAGGTATTGGCGGGGGGTGGAAACAAAGTTTCGAAATCGCACCTGTTGGATCTTGTTGAGCTGGAACTCAAGTTCGTCTGCACGATCTTGGGTATTTTTTAGAGAGACTTCTAATTTGTCTGCTCTGTCATCGCTCTCGATCTGCTCCTCAAGCTCACGGACCCGTTGCTGATGTTGATTGGAAGCAGCTTGTACCTCCTCGAGCTCGGCTTTCCTGAGTTGAATTTCCCGCTCCTTAGGTACGCGTTAAAGATTCTTCCACAACTCGGAAGTCAAGTAGTGTTCCTACCTGCTCTCTCACACGTTCCAACCGTTCCTTCTCACGAGAAAGGGTCTCCTGGAGCTCATTTCTTTGGTTCGCAGCGGTGATCTCGAGGTCTTGAACACTCTTGGCCAACCGGACAGTCTTTGCTTGCTCGGTAACGAGTGACTTTTCCTTCTCCTGGAGTTCTAGGATCAAAGGACTTGAACAACATCCACTTTATACCAAAAAGAAGCATACCTATCTCGACCTCTTCCAACCTCTGAACCGATGCTAGCAGCGAAGCCTTCTCAGCGACTAGCAGAGAAATGGTTTGTTGACGACTTTGGTCCTGCTCTTGCCATCGGTTTGAGCCGGCAATCGCGTTGGCTCGCAGTTCCTCTATCTGACTTCGTGCCGCAAAAAGTTCCTGCTCGACCTTGGCGGAGTGAGCACGAGAGTCCCGAGCTTCTTGTTGTGCCAATCTTAAGTCCACGGTCAAACGCTCAACGTCTGTCGTGGTGTGGGGATAAGAGTCATTTTCACATGAAAACAAAACATACCACGCTGCAATGCATCAACCTTCTTGCCCGCCTCGTCCAGTCTCTGGTCCAGTTCCAGCCGGCCGGTCTCGAGACGGCCGATCTTGGTTTGAGCAACGCCATGTAGATCCTCCAGTCGCGACTTTTCTCGCAAAAGCTCTTCGAGATGGCGTGTGGCAGTAATACGCGATTCTAAGGCTTGTTCACGCTCATCTTCAAGAGACTTGCAGCGGGCACGCGCTTCCTGAAGGGCCGTTGCGTTCTCTCGAGCATCTAGTCCCACGGTCCATTAGAATGGCGAACTGGAAGCGAGAATCGGTTGCTTACTAGCCTGTATGTCATCAAGACGAGCCAGAGAACTCTGAAGAGTTGTGTTTTCGGTTCGTAGGGTCAATATGATCTGACGCTGTTCGGTCACTTGATTCTGGAGGTCACCGAGCGCTCGCTGGTTAACAGGAGCAGCAGCCACGGGATGCGAAGAGGCGGGTGGCACATCTGCACGCTCTTGAAGAAGTGGCGGAGACCTTGGCGAAGGTCTCGGGGCCTGAAGTCGGGGTTGGGGTTGGGCAATGGCGTTCACGCCGGGACCTTCAGCCCGGGGTAACGACTCGATCCAATTAGCGTTGGTATCATTGTGGCTGAATCTGCGCAGGTTGTACGCTGTTTAAAGACATATCATTGACATAACATTGGGGGCGCACAGGTCGTTGATGTCCCGTTCGCGTTTCCTTTGCTCAACAGGTGCTGTAGGCTCCGCCAGAACAGGCGTGTAAGACCTGGATGGTGGGGGACTAGCTAAGGAGGTGCTACGAGCGCCTGGGACTCCAGTCTTTTGCTGTTGTC
The DNA here is from genome assembly GCA_038088895.1 of Xerocomus potaroensis. NCBI lineage: Eukaryota > Fungi > Basidiomycota > Agaricomycetes > Boletales > Boletaceae > Xerocomus > Xerocomus potaroensis. The sequence goes on along the minus strand of JBBPJT010000003.1, from coordinate 97,015 downwards.
GCTTCTTGAGCTATGTGCCGGGTGAACGCGGAGAAAGTGTCGAGTAGAACTGGGCGCGCACCAATGCCTTTGCTCTTGCGGCCTTTGCAGCTCGGTCATCCTCATCGGCTTGAGACATGGATACAACACGCTGTTTGAGTCGTAGATGGGGAAGACTCGAGTTGGAGAGTTGATGGAGGATACGCCGCAATGTGACGGATTTTGTTTAACCCTCGTCTTTATTCTCTCAACTTCAAGAAACTACATAATCGAACTACGCCAGAATCATGAGCTGATAAAAAAAATGAATTGAACCTCGACGGAATATGCACAATGTTGGTAGCAGGTGGAAGGAACATCAGAAGGGAAAAGTAGGCGCAGCAGGTGCCCTGCAAAGAAACAATTTCGTAACTTGCAAATAGCCCATAAGGATTGACTCGGGGCGAGCGTTGGGGACAACGCAGGCAGGTGAGAACATGGCAACGATATCAATAGACAGATAGTTGAGAACAAGGCCAGTGAGTAAATAGAAGAGGGAAGAGAATGTCGTAGGAGAAGAAAGCAAGAAGTGGTCCCATTTTTCATCATGCCCAGACCTGAGGACGCTGATTCAGCCACGATCGTCTGCGAGAGTACAACACAATCACTTACTCGAAGTGTGCTATCCCAACTGCCCGTACAAAGGGCCATGCCATCGACCGACACGCCCAGGCAACTGACTCGGTTTTCATGCCCGGTTAAAACTCCCACACGCTCGCCTCTCAGCGTATCCCAGACATTGCAGGTCCAATCATCATAGCCTCCGAAGAGAATGCGACCAGAGATCGAAAATGCGACTGAAGTGATACCGCAGAGAATGTTGTCATGAGTGAAGCTGTTCAATTCGCGGTCTGCCCGAATGTCAAACAGCCGGCAAGAGGCGTCATCAGAGCCAGTGGCAAAAGCATCACCATTTGGAAAGAATCTAGTGGACGAAATTCAGAAATAAAAAGGACCACAACAGCATACGGACGCACTGAACAGCATTGATATCGGACTCGTGGCCGACAAACGTTTGTGTAGCACGACCACTACGTATATCCCACAGCTTTGCAGTGGCATCGCAAGCGCCAGACACAAAAACGTTTTGATTAGGGCCAAGAGATAGACTGGAAAGGAACAAGATGAGAGAACGGACAAAGCGATTCGAGGATGGTTTACCTCATGACATCACCAGTATGGTCACTGAATTCGACAACTCGAACACCCGCTTCGATATCCCAAAGCATGCATGTCATGTCACCAGAACTGGTGACTATTTGACGATCATTGATGAACCTGCAACAGCTAAGGTACCCAGAGTGGGCACTCAGTTCACGAGCACCTCTAACACCATTGTCCCGACTGTTGAGGTTGTAGATAGAACAAATATTGTCGAGACCACCACAGGCGACAAAATTTCCAGATGGCGAGTAAGCGCAGGTCATGACCCAACTAGAACGAAGGGGGATTGCATGGACCTTGTTGGTAGTGTAAGCGTCCCAAACGATAAGCTTGCCATCCTGTGAAGCCGAAACGAGGTGCCGCCTATCCGCCGCCCAATGCATGGCATAAATCTTCGCAAGGTGTCCCTTGAGTGCACGTCGAGGTCGCATCACGATCCGAGGGAGTGTGTCAACCTCAGCAGCCATCGCCCGCACTAAGTGCAAAGCAAAGCGAATGGGTGAGTCCTAGAGGAGGGTGGCATCTCGAAGGGAACACATACAACTAGTATCAGCAGAGGCCTCTTTGCTCGCACGAATTTTCTCCTTCAGGACCTCTGCTTCACGACGTGCCGCGGCAATGCGTTCTTGTATATCACCCTGGGGCTGGGACATTGTGTGTAATTGATATCTAATGATGAAGACACAAAGAAAGTGAGAAGACGCTCAGGGTTAAAGGAATATGCTGCCAGAAAAAAATGCCCACCACCAACGAGATGCTTCAGAAACAAGGATTAGTAGAAAAGCGTGTGAAAGAGGGCTCAAAGAGTACCCAAAGAATTGCGATGAAGATGGCGATGTCTTCGCGTAAACACAGCCGAAAACGACGACGAGGAGAACGAGAGCGACGACGGCGACGGGGGGGAAGGCTGAACTGAACGCTGAACAACGTACGCCGCTCGAACTGGGAAACGTTCGTTTGACCTTCTCCAAAGCACAGACGCTAGTTCACGTCTACCGGCAAATTCCGAAACTCCGACGGTGGCGCATGAAATGTATATTTAAGAAAAAAAAATTACTACACAACTACACAACAATATTCGCGTAGGTGGCAAATTATGTACTGAGCCGAATAGAGTGCTTACACCGCAACAGCAGCTGAGCCAGGCGTCACCGCCTGTGTCGGGCCTGCATATTGTGCATGCTGTGGCGGTGACGCTGAGGCATTGTACTGCGTCATAGGATGCTCCACTGGACCACTTGGGGAACCAAAGGACTCCTTAACAGATGATACCCAAACACCCTGACCGCGACTTGAAGCTATAACAGCCATGACCAGTAAGAAGCAAGTGTAAACCAAAACTTTGAAGAGCTCTCCGAGTTAATAAGGGAAAAAAAAAGTGAGAGAGAAATGACTTACGGATAATAAAATTGAGGAACGAAAAGGCTTCAACTGCCTGACTTTCTTGGCACATCGCTTTGAGAACCCCTGCATCATAAATGACTAGAACGCTAGCGGTTAATGACACTGGTCCCACCACATGTATGCATAGAAGTCGTACCGTCCACAACATCACATCCATTTGGGGCAATGAGACCAAGCTGATAAGCCGCTTCGCCTCCGGCAGCCACCCAGAGGATCCAAAGAATGGCTACGATATCGTTAGCAGTGGATTCACACGACGAAATGTGTCCATTTACACAACCAAGCCAACTCGACAATGATCATAGACGTAAAGGCACCACGACGAACGACATCAACAAAAAGCCTATAATGACCGATAAGTATGACGGAGGAACAAAGGATGATGATTACCAACATGACGGGTAAAGTTACCAGAGATATCACTCCAACAGCGACACCAAGAGCAGTGAAAGTGACTGTTACTCCGAAATATTGCTGTGTTTGAGATATCAAATCAGCAGCGAGAGCCAGCACGATGATAGAGAAGACCGTCGCCGCTCCTGGTAACATATGTCAGCAGAATATTCCATCAAGGTCGATATTCCTCACCCAAAGTAACTTGCCGGATCAGTGGAATCAAAGGCATCGTCGAAAAACAGAGGGAAAAAGTCGTGGAAAACAGACTTCAACCTTACGGTTCTTATCCTCTCAAAACAGGAACGAGCACCAGGCATCATGAAAGACGGAAGGCGACTGCCAGGCAGGCTGTGGCGTTGTTCGATTTGCCAAGCTATCCCCCCTTTCAGGTTCGATCACAGCGCCCGCCCTGGCGAATGGAGCTGACCTCACACAGCCTCTATGCAGGGAGAAAAAGGCACCGTTTCAACCCCCGCCGACCTGTGAGACGACTGATATAGTAGTAGGATTCGCCAAGGGCCATCCCGTTTGGCAGGAGTAAATGGTTCAGAGGAGTGGAATACATACTTAAAGGAGATAGGACACCCATGTGCGTAGGTAGCGTCACAGTGAGGTAAATTGTGGTTTCGGTTGGGGTAATGCGCGCCAAGGAACGCTCCATCACGACGCTTGGGTAAAAATGGATTGATACATTGACACATACAGGGGCATCTGACGGCATGGGGTAACATTTTTGGCTACTCAGGCTGTTTCACGAATCATGATGGAGGTGTTAGTAAGATAACCTTCCAAGGCGAGTAGTGCTAGCATACCCAACACTAGCTATGGGAAATCAAAAGTCATGCCTGTAAGTACCGACTAACTGGCTTGCAAAACTGTAGTTAGTGGTTCGGGTCCAAGTGCACCAAAAACACTGCCATCCTCCGTCCGCATTCCCCCCGCTAGCCCCCCGGTATTCCAACCTCAAACGTTCAGCTGGCATGGTAAGTCTCTGATATATAGAACTGAAGTAGGACGAGCGTAACCCAAGCTACCCATACCCAAGTGCCAATTGATTGATTATTTAGCAAGACCTGTAAGCCAGGCTTCCTAAGTCGGATGTTGAATTCGCAACAACTCCCCAAAACTAACATGTTTCCCCCTGCGGGATGACCATCTCTGTGTTGTACGATTCGGCCTCAACGGATTATTACATTTAGTTTCCTTGCAGTGACTGGCCTATTGGCATACACATCACATGCACTACAGTATATATCTCGCTGCACCGTGTAGATCGTACCATAGTCGCTCTTTGTCTTTGCACCTCGTAGTCGTCCATATAGATCGTGGTCAAGTTCTGTTCCGCTTGATCCCTCAGTAATCCCGCCATTAGCCACAGCAGGCTTTCAGCTTCCTATCACAGTCTAACAGGCGAATTTTTGGTTGCTCTAAACCTCAGGAAAGCACGGCATTCGAGTTGAATGATGTCAATCAAGACGACGGTGCCACAATACTAATCCATGATGATAACCACCATAATGGTTTGACTGATCAGTAAGTGTCTGGGCCGCTGTAATGGGAAATTGAGGTGTCATAGATAGTTTTTCGATGACTTCTACTTCATATAAAATGATCATTTACTTCGACTTACAACAGGAAATGACCCCCAACTACAACACGCGAGTACGATCCAGGTTGGCTAGAATACAGGTTGGGAACACTTTCATACTCATTCGCACCCACTCACCCACAGTATACACACCCATGCATTACATACCAAGTACTGTCTGTGCTTATCCAATGTCAAGTGCGCTTACAATTGCGTGTTCAAGCCCCCATCATCACCACTTATCCTTCACCTACTCATTCATGCTGCTATCCATATGCTCGTCCCCTCGGCTGCTGGTCTGCATCCGGCTCAGCCTGTTCACCGCGTTCTTGCCGTCAGCTACATGACATACCCCTACTTCTCATTTACATCCTCCGCCCGCCCACGATTACCGTTCGCGCCCTTTCACACTGTGCTGCAGACCCCGCCGATTCATGTGGGTAAATCGAATTCTTACCGTTACAGTGCTGGATGGTGCCAACCTACTATTTTATCCGAACATTCGGGTCACATCCACGGCGCCCACTCGCGCCCCACCATCTCTCCGACGCCTCATGCACCCCGTTTGCACGCGCTGGCGCATTACTCTTTTTACACCTTATCCCTCACCCACTTCACCCCGTTCGCATGCCAGCTCGCGCTCCTTCCACCATTCGCACACTGCCTATCTACGCGCTGCTACCTGCTCGCGTCTCGCTTGCCCAGACGGGGGATACGTGCTCATCCCTACATCTGGCCGTAACCGCGCTGTGCGTGTGCACCCCGTTCTGAGTACTGCGTACAACATGTAACAGTTAATTCCCCAGTGTAATTCATTGCTTTTGCAACTGATCAATAGCCCATTTCGCATACCAACCAACACTTTCTCGACTGTAATATAGGGTTCCACGGGGTTAACGCATCGTCTATAAGCTCGGTACGGTGTAGTAAATCCTCAAACACAAGTACTGTGCGAAAGTAGTTGTTTTTCAGCCAGTAGTCTCCTTGGCTAGACTCCAGTCTACAGCCAAAACAGCAACACACAATATATACGTCATCTTCGAGGACAGATTATGCGTCAAAACTAAGGAATACTATGTAAAGTAATGCATGGGGACATACCTTCAAATAAAATAAATCAGGACTTAGTTGTTAAGGCGCGCAGGGTGGATTCGGCAGCTATTTCCATAGCAGTTCCTCTGTCTCGGGCGATTCCCCTTCCATACTCAATGCCATTAACTATCGGTGGTCACTCATAAACATAAACATTCAAGGGGGATGTGAAGCTCCTTACAGTACGCAATCGCTAACCATCGCGTGTCATGCGACGGGCCAGACGGTGTGTTCACCCAGGTAAGGCATCGTGTGTGACCATATCGACCCTGGAGATAATTGTTGAGGTACATCCTCCAGTCACTTCGTTGACCTAGAGTATCATGAGTGATCCTCAACTGCAAAAATGGGGTGAACTAATACGCACGTTCTGGCATGATATCGAGAGGAGACCGTTTCAAATAGATATGGTACAATGGATAGCTGAGGCTCGTTAATGATAACGGCGCCGTCCATGACCTTTTAAACAGAAAATTCACAGGAAGTCGAAGTGTCATCTCGAGTCAAGAGGTGACGGAAAACCCGATGGACTATCAGATGGATTAACCGGCAAGAGCTGGGCCCAAGTACCGCAGCTGTGTTTGCAGAGTAGTACCCTTCGTATTAGAACATAACGCAGCTGTAGCGGGTATATTGTAATTGCCATCGGTGACAACCTCCAACCGCAATTTCGAGTCAGTGGAGGAAACGCCATACTTTGCCTGCCGAACTGACTCACCGGCCAAGCTGTGTGTGAGAATAACTTCGCGGGATGTTATCGACCACCGGAAGATTGACATTTATTACGTTCTTATTCGTATCCAAGTATACAGGCCTCTGTTCCTTGGTTACAAAATCGCTGTAAGCAAAAAATCGCAGTTTCGGCGAACCGGTGACCACACAGCATGTTGGCAAGATAAATGCGCATAGGTTGACGGCGGCGGCGGCAGACAGTCTACAGGAATCAAGCGAGAAACAAAAGGAGCCGTGTTGGACCGGTTTTCGCTGTTTATGGACATCCATATCGTGGGATGACACCCAGGTCCCCAAGCCCGCAGTGTACGTTACAACCAACCCAAGAGTCGCAGTTGTGAGGGCAGTAACTACTTGTTGAGGTTCAATCTGCTGTAAGAGGAGGGACGGATCATAGCATAATAATAAATTGAAGCTCGATACCCAGTACTTAGGCTTGAAGGACGAAGAGGAAAGGAGAACAACACTGGTTTGATCTTGTTTGGGAGATCCGTTTGGATTCCCATTTATAGCATTACCCCTTTATGATACCATACCATCCGAGAGGCATTTTCATGCCTCCGCTCAACATGCATCTACTATTTGTTAGACTTCAGTCGGAGGAAACAGTGGTTTACAGTAAAGGTTGCGCACACGCTTCACAGTCACATGCCGTGTAAGTTGATCATCACCAGGTCTCTCTTGCCACGCTCTCCATCTCAAGCGACGATGCGGGACTTTCTAACTCTTGCAAGTGGTTTTCGAACCTCAACGGTAGTCTACTCGGAACTCCCTCAGATTCGCATCGTGAATAGTGCTCCATTTATGGTCAATTTGTTCCAAGAACAATGTCATTCTTTTTTCAGGTGGAAACGTAGGAGATGAATCGATGACCACCGGCCCAATTGACATGGTCCATTCACTCTCTACGGTTGGCGATGCAAGCATCTTTTTGCGTGCCAGGCGGAATGAACACAGGTTGGTTGAATCATTGACGTGTCAGAAATGGCAGACCCTTCGAACTGCTTTGCAAGCGGTGTTATCGTTTAGTTTTCTCACTGGTCGTTATGCCTGTAACGAACAATCTCTAGGCGCCGCACTGGAACCCACCAAGCTGTAGTGATGTAAAGATGATGCCGGGTAATGTAGATACCCGCCCGCCGGTTGGTCAAGTTTACCACTTGGTGGATAGTGGAGAGCTTCGAGTTTAGTGCGTTGCTTATACCAAACACTTTTTTTTTCTCCATTCCCAACTTACTGGATACAAACAAGACAGACAGATAAGCGCATCAAATGCACAAAGAATAGAAAGGTTCCTCATATGTGCCTTTACCCGTTCGGTTTATCCAGCCAGCAATATTGTATTATCAATTTGCTATATGTAACTGTGGACGAGAATGGTTATGTAATCATGTCATGGAAAACGCTGGGTATACAAACACCTTTACCGTCGACGTTTCAACGGTTGGAAAGCGCCTCAACTTATTACTCTCAGGTTTAGACAAACTCCGGAACAGCTGCGCCGCTGGTTAATCATTCCTTTTCTTCGAAATACTATGGCTATTTCATGTCATGACACTCCTCAGACCCCGTTCCAGATGTTCAACGCGCATTCCACATGTTCGCGCAATCATTGACCGCTAGACCTGACTACACAGCGAGGGAAATTCGTGCCCATCTGGATCAAAAATCGCATGACTTTCAAACGACACGGCCTTGTTCAGCTGCATCAGATTCCGCGTTAGCAACTATTTGTACCTCCAACGATGGATGCCTCAAAGGAACAAGTGAACATTTGAGAAGTTTTTTTGCAGACAACCAATATCGCAGTCTAATGCCTGGCTCGTGATTTGAGTAGCTGCACCTCGGGAAGTGAACTCTCCCCAACAGATGTTATTTTTCAGGTCGCGGGCAATTGCTGGGGTGACGCCCGGCGTTTCAGCCCTTCTCCAGGGCCTTACTTGGACAGTGCTTGGAGCGATCCAATGCAGATACCCGACATGAAGTCCTCGTGGTCAACTTTCTTTCTCTCGCTTCTGCGCACCAACCAATTCGATCGATATTGCGTGCAGAGAGCTTTCATGCAGCTTGGCCATTTCGTGTGTTATTCCCAAAACTTAACGGCAACGCCGCGATCATGGACAGTCCCGCCTACAGAAGCATGCAGCTCCGCTGTGCATTGCCTTTGAACAATGCCGCCATCGTTAATATTTTTGGTGATTTCTCCGCTGCTAGGTGCTATTAAACTCACCGTTCGATTATGAGAGCCTTCCAGGTCAACGTAGAATGTCCACTGGTGGGTACTTTTCTCGAATTCACGATGTGTTCACTTGTTCATCGTCACAGCTCAAGACCCCATCGTTGCGTTGAACAATTGTAAGTCAGCCATATTTCTACTAGACAATAGTCTGACAAAATGTCTCGCTATCCAGATCTACAGGGTGAAGGACGGGCCGCTGCACTTAGTTGGAAGGATTCAGCGAGTGAACCAGCACACAGCCCGGAATGGAAGTCGATATGCAAAAGTAGACTCCACTTCTTCTGCTTGATGCTTTGTCTAATGGATTGATACAGTTTCCGGTAAGGAATATGCAGAAGGTACTGGGACCCATAAACACCTTGCGCGCGGTGCGGCGGCGGCGCTTGCTCTAGAAGCGCTCAAACTCGAGGCCAAAACCGATCAGGGTGTCAAATCAGACTAATTCTCGGGATCACCATTGCATAATGACTTGACTGAGTCTAATTTCCATGTTTTCTGTCTATTTATTTTTTTGTGTCATTTTGCTTCCCTCATCTTCCTCTGTCATGTTATTCCCTTCTATGGCTTTACACCTAGGTCACGTCCTAGAGACCTGATATCTAGCTGTCATTGCATTGTTCGGACATGGCCGTGAAAAGACTGATACAGCCTGTGAATCAGTGGCAGGGGCTGATGGCGTGATATGAACAACACGCACTTCTGAGTGCACGACCGCTCGTGTGCCAAGAGCCGGCACTTTTTGCCATGACAGTTATGTGCGTATATGGCGAAGCATGTTGCTAAATATGCCTCCAGTGCTTTTTGACAAGCCCCGGAAGATAATGCTTGTGGTCTCTACCCAAGTCGCCGATGGCATTCGCATGTTCCCCCTTTGTCCTCTCGATCACAGTGGCGGAGTCGTTCTTCTAAGGCTGGTTGCGGCACCCGGTAGATAACCGGACAGAGACAGACCGTCGCTAGCATAGTCACCGGTACGAAATTCGCCCTTGTTTCTCCATATTTCGGCCCTCGCATCTCAAGATCAGTCCAAGTCTGGAACCCAACAATTCTGTTGGTCTTATTTCGGGCTACTGCGCATTCAGTCGCCTCGTGTAATGCGTTTTGTCACCCAGAATTTCGCTTGTTTGCTCAGTCCACGTATAGGTTATTCGATGAGCAAGCCTGATCGACTCTTCGGAGATTCCCTTGCACGGATACTGGTCTCTGTCATGATGATGACTTTGAAAGTAGGTGTCATGATTCCAGTGTCCCTTGCTGCATCATCGGCCAATACGGTTTGAAAACCGGGGCTCTCCGACGGATTGCCAGGACTAGCCAACAAGTCGTTCCGTACAAGGACTATATGGATCCGGAGGGGACGGACGGACACCAGCGTTCAAGCAAGACGAAAACGGCGGCCGTGGGCTGGAGGTGCCAAATAAGCTATCGGTCAACGACCCAAAGAACTGACTGACTTGTGCTATTCCGAGCTTTCTATGGTTCAGGCACGGTTTCCTTCACCATCCGGTGTTCTACCACTGGATGGTGCAGCAATCCGTGCGTTAGCCGATAGAGAGTACTTAAATACGACAAAGAATGGTCTGTGAGGGACACCATACCCATACAGACATCATATCACTTGCGCTATCTCTCGAATTTTAGCCTCTACTTCATAACATGGCCAATGGAAGTAGGTCCCTTTTGTTTAGCAATTGGAGCACGAACTCAATGCAGCATCGCAGAATATATCACTGCTCTCAACAATCGTCGGTTTATTTTTTTCTGGTCATCGTCTCCTCATTGTCGCGTAGACTTCCAAAGACGCAATGAACACCACTTAGTGACTTGGAAAGAGTCACACGAAGGTCCTTCTCACGCACTGACGTGGACTGCAATTTGTAAAGGTGTGTGACCTGTGGAGATCAAATAATTGACTAGTGATGTGCATTACTTTAGTCAGGGGCGAGGTTCTCGGAAGTGGTAGTGCTAGTCAGCTTCAGGTCGCCAAAGAACAAGCTGCGCAATCCGCCTGCCAGAAGTTGGGGGTCTCAGCGTAGCTTGTTCTCTACATGTTGATCTGATTCAACTGGAGGGTCATAGATGATACATATGCATAGATGCGTAGACTACTAATTTGATATCGCGGAGTTTCCAAATATGGAGGCTCTGCGACCGAGCTCGTCGCTGCCAAATTTTGCTTGACTGAACTCGGGCTCTAACTATTGAGTGAGATAGCCTGATGTCTCGCCGTGTAACACCGTATATGTTTGCTGGTGTATTGGGTGCGGTCTTCATAGAACCTCACGGCTCACTTTTGACCAATTGGGATTTCAGGTGTTGTCTCAGGCGTGTACATCTTCAGACCGCTCTTTAAGGAGAATGCTGATCCAGTGTGTGTGTGCTTGAACCAGTTCCAGAAGCACTAGTATTAACTTTTTCTGGTTCCCAGAGAACCCCGAGATGGAATGGGGACAGTCAAATTCCCGGACAAGCCGCAACTCGACACTGCTGCTCCTCGGAAAAGCAAATAGGGTATGCGTAAGACATCTGCTGGATGCAACGGATGGTTCGTGCACAACACTGATATCCAGCTATTGAAGTCATTGTAATCTTGCGCCAGCCAGCCGGTCATTCCATCTCGGGCGTCTTGTTTCTGTGTCCTAGATCGAGGCGTAGACTCGGTACATGTATATCCGATTCATAACTCCAAACGCAACGATGGTTTGTTTACGAATCCATACTCAGATCTAACAAACGTGGCAAATTGCCGCTATCTCCACTGCTGGGTACGCAATTGCCCGCATACGCCTCTTTACGGTTGATCGACATCCATTCGCCCTGCTCCATTAGCGACACTATCTATGGCGTCACGACGTTCCCATATCTGTTGGGTACTTTTCAACAAGAATTCAATGAATGGGCCAAGGATCCCACCTGCACAGCCGTCTCGCCTAGGAAAATCATTTCTTTGCGAGTCTCTTCGACGATGAGGTCCTGTATTTGAAACCACTTTTCGCCCTCACCGCCTCCGCCCCCAACTCGGAGATGAACCTTCCACACCGTGTTCTCCTTGTCCCGCGTAGTTCCCGCTACGGATTCATGGGTAACGTTCGCGATCAGATCATAGGCCGTCGGGGGATGGGAGGGGGGTGCGTCAAGGTCTACCAATGAACGATGTCGACGAAGATCCGTACGGAGATGGTGGTGGTTAGCAGCGTTATTATGTGAAAGATCGACAAGGCGTACATTCACGGAAATCAACGCCCCTGAGCGGAAAGGTGACGATAGTTGGGTTTTTTTCCTCCACGAAAACATTCTTGGTGAACCGTTTATAGTGGAGAATAATATACCGTGGGAGACGCTGACATTTATATCGTCGTAGCTGACCCGCCAACTCCTTTTGTGGTGTGAGACTATAAGTGGCAAAGGAAGCGTGTCCAACATGAGGTGTTTACCTGTGTAGTGACGCCATCATATTTAGCCAACACGGAATGTATGCTAACCTGTGGGATGATATTTTTCTCGACCGCGTCTTGGAACAGCGGTGGGGGCGGAAGATCGACTGCTAGGAAAAGAAACGGTGACACCATTGACTTGATGTCTGAGGTGCGGAAACCATAAGGTGGTGTGAACATGGGTCATGACCTAGTCTCCCGACCTCTATCAATATCGAACTTCGGCTTTTCGTTTCCAGCCTCGTTAGGGCGTACGATGACTTGCTGTGTTTCTACGCGAAGTTCACCCTGAAAAGTAGAGAAGATTACGCCTGCGCGGTTTATACAATTTGGACATACGACAAGCACGATCAGGACTCACTGGAGTTCTTCTTCTTTGTGCCATTTAAACCAATGTGCAAATGATTGAGGAACCAACCAAGGAACTCGACTGGGTCCCCTTGTTTCTCCAAGGAGAATTTTCCAGCACTAGCACGATTGACCTCCTGTAGGAACTCATGCGGACTAACTTGACTCTTGAAAAGCCGTGGATTCCATATTTTTTTAGCAAGTGCTGCAAATCTTTTTACAAGTTCCGACTCCTTCCCATTAAGATCCGACAGAAGCAGGTAGTCTCGAAGCGGCGAGACATGAAGGAGCGAATGTATGATGACATTCATATGGTCATTGCGTTTGATATTGTTGAGCCCAACGTAACCTTGCAAATAGGGTTTGTGTGTGAGGTCATACGATGGTTTGGTCAGATGGACACTAGAGGAGAGATTTGCTATCGATGCTTTCGTAAATTTTGGATTCAACACGAAAGCAATATCTTCAAGTGACGGGTCGGATACAAGATAGCCATCTGGGAGTACATAGACCTGATTGCGCACTGGAGTGAATCGCTGAGACACGTGTAAACGGTGAGATTGACCTTTGTTGTTTCAAGATTGATGAACACATGATGGTCGTCGTGGATGGAGTGAGCATAGGCATATGAACTGCGCCCACGACCTTGAAAGTACTTTCCGCAAACTAAACAGCCGTATATATTAATATTCGAGGTCGAGACTGAGCAGACTTTCTCAAAATCAAAGTCAAGTAAGGCCCTGTTAATCTGCGAAGGAAGATGAGGGGGTGTCAGGAGTTGGAGACGCGTGGTCGCATACGGTGTCAAGGTATAAGTCCGATGCCTTGTGCTCATGTGCGGGGGCTGTAGCATCCAAAACATAGGGATCATCTTCAACGTCCGACCCAGGGACGGGTGCATTTCCGTCGAGCTTGCTGGTTGGCGACGCGTGGCGATACAGCTCGGAGCCAGACACGACCGAGCTGTCCCCCAACCTTGCCCGCTTGTTTGGTGGCTCTCCGTTGTTGTACGAGGACTGTTTCGGAGATAGTCTGAGGTCTGGGCTAGACATACCAACCAATACTATACTTTGAAAGGGACGTGAGGGACTTGGCAGGCCTATAACGGATTACATAATGTATTGCTAGTCCGACGAACGGCAATTTGGTTCGCGTCTGCTGCTCATGCTACTCTCCAGCACCCGCGCCTCATTGCGCGTCTTGCCTTGCCCAATCCGTTCAAAGTCCTCTACATTTTTCTCGACAGCGAGTGCGGCGCACGTCGCCCCTCAGCCAAAGCCATCGCTACCACTGGACCCCAGTTTGAAGTCCTTGCTTCAGGATGTCGACATATCTTTGATGGTCAAGCATGGCGATGCAGAACCTCGAACCGCGACGTCTGCACGAGAATTAGAGCCATTCGGAAACAATGCGGGAGGGATAGAATATCATGACATGGACCACGAAAACCATCCGTCTGAGGAACCTGCACAACGCAGGCAGGACCGTAAGTCACCTGCGGCCCGGTTCGGCAGTGACAGCATCGGTACTGTGGCTTTGTCCCCCGAACTTCAGCACGCGGTGACTGCGCTCATCGAGGGTGTGTCTTGTTGCCGTCATGTTTGAATACTTGTGATCGTGTGCAGGTACCAACAAGACACTGTTGCACAGTGATGCAAAACGTCTATTTGCTGAACAAGATGATTCGGGAGAGAAGTGGTCCATGGCCTATGACGTGGTATACAAAAACCGTCGACAACGTTACCAACACTCTATGCGGGATGGAACCGCGTTCGCATCCGTCATCCTCCCTGCGCATTATGCTGCGATATATGCGGTGTTACATCATGTCAAGCATAGATTAGGAACATCTTGGAATGTAGACAGGGTAATCGACTGGGGTTCTGCTACCGGAAGTGGTCTCTGGTGCAGGCAGTCACTAATGGAAATTGGGGTATTCACTGATCAGCACCCTGTAGGGCAGCATTGAATGTATTTCAAAAGTCGTCAGCAGAGGTACCCTCGTTGGCCAATTCCACAATTGTCGCGTATCTTGGTCTGGACCACCGTGAAGGTCTCGTGTCGATAGCCAAGCAATTGCTGCAAAGTAAACTTTTGTGCTTTATTAATTTATCAAGGTGCTCAGTGCACGACAATACAGAAGCAGAGCTTGGTGCATTGCGTGCTACATGGAGAAAATCTTTCCAGGAAGAGTTTCAGGTAGATCCTAACAACGGCCAGTCCACTATTGCGCTCTCGGCATTTATGTTGTCCGCACAACCTTCCCCTCATTCCAGGAAAAACATGGTCAAGGAAATGTGGGACAGTGGTGCTCAGACAATCGTACGTTCCACGTTCGCCACAATCACCAATGGTTTTTCAAACTGTAGCTAGATCCTTATCGACCATGGTTTGCCAGCCGGATTCCAAAATATTGCGGCGGCCCGTCACCTTCTGCTCGAGTTGGGACGTAAAGAAACTGAGGACCCACAAAAGATGGAGTTGTCTTTTCGCGGTTCACATGTTGTCGCACCCGTAAGTCGTGGACCGGTGTGCGCGAACATGTCGTGAACTAACCTATTTCGCTTGATTCATCCTTTCATTTCCCCGCATTTTGAAAAATACCCTGTCGGTTGATTTAGTGCCCACATGATCGCCCCTGTCCCCTTCAACATTCCGGCCCCTTGGATCTCGTCTGCAGCTTCACACAACGCTTACAGCGCCCCACGTTTGTTCGGCGCACGAAACATGCAAAAAAGGGGCATGAGGATATCGGCTATTCATACGTCGTCATTCGGCGAGGGCCGAGGCCCGATAGCACAAACTCCAGTACAAGCGGACGACCATTAGGAAGAATGGGTGGCGTGGAGAAGCAGGCGATGGAACGAGCCAAAGTGAAGATGGCTGTACTGAGGGAATTGGAATTGCAACACGCACATGAACATATACATGATCGTACCAGTATAGACCCGCCATCACCGTCATTCTCGGAGTTAACTACGGAATCCACAGCTGTGCACACCCGATCACCACCATCCACCGACGTCAACTCCGTCCCCGCGGATTACACAACGACTCAATTTCATGTGCCTGTGGATAATGGCGTTGGCACCGGTGATACGGGGGTGCTTGGGCGGGCAGCATGTGCAGATGCTGCGTTCATGTCATTTAATGTGCGTCCGTCGGACGAAACCGCGATGCAAGCGTAGGAACATGTTCTGTCACCACCATTGGTTTCGGGTTACCTGACATCTGAACCCAGGCCTGGGAGTATGCCCGAAGAACTTGATCCGCCATCGGGCCTCGAGGGGCTTCTAAGGAACGAGGCGTACGGATGGCCACGGCTTGTATTCCCGCCGCTCAAGAAGAGCGGACATATCATTATCGATGCATGCACACAAGAAGGTTCGCGCATTCCCACTATTCCTCCCATCGCCTCGTCCTTAGTCATACGTTTGAAATGGAGCTGGGCGGCGGGCTAATGACGCTTTTCGTATCGATAGGAAAAATCATGCGGCTCACGATCCCCAAATCGCAAGGCAAACAGGCATTTTACGACGCCCGCAAATCTTCATGGGGCGACATTTTCCCGCATCCTTCCAAGAATCAACCCATTGAACGCTTCCAACCTACTGAGGAGACTATTTCAATGCAACGCAACATGCAGGGCGCGAAAGGTTCGGATGTAGGCAAACGAGCCAGAGGGCGGGACAAGAAAGACAAGACACACGAAAGAAGTTACGCCGCACTCGACGACACGCTTTGGAGAGAGCAAAAGGCGAAGTGGAAATCTTTAAGGAGGGATTCGGTTTCTGAAAGGAATATGCAACTCATGGATTCTGACGCAGAGAGTGTTATTCCCTAGTTGCTAGGAGTGCACCACAAATCCTCATACGCACACTTACTCCTAATAGATGTCACGTCGAATATACTTTTTGCCCTCTAGAATCGGGCGGGCGATGTAGTATAATAAACGAATCAGGTTGAAAGAAAGCCAGTGTCAACAAACGATTTTCCTTAATGGTTCGCATCTGATCGCTGTTACCAAATATAATGCTCGTAACAAGCTGTATGAGCGTCACGCAACTACATACCGCGCGATGTGTAACCGTTCGGCCATCCATCAAAGATCCTTAATTTGAATGCCGGGCGCTTGGGTTGAGCTGAGAAGTATCCGAGTGATCGCATTCACTGTAAAAGGTTTGTCAACCAATTATAGGCTGCTCGGAATACGGCAAATAGCAGCATCGTCGATCGATCGTGGTGTTTAAAAAAGCGGCTTATTCAAGAAAGGGAGAAAGGAGCTGGCAACCGGCGAGATCCTGTAAAACCGGCGACGGGGAGGTGCGAAGCGATCCATTCCCCCCAAGAAAGAAAAAAAAAGACTGCACAAACATGGTACGTACCTGGCTTGACGCTCTTGTTACTATTCTTCCCCTTTTGAGCTTTGGCCTCAGCCTCCGCTACGGCATCCTTGAGGTTTCCTGTGGCCCGTTTCACATTAAGGACAAATTGCTTAATATTTCTCACTACGTCCTCGATAGGGAAACGCAGCTAAATTTGCGGACAGACATTAGTTTATGGTAACCAGAATAAAGGACAGGAGAAGGGAACGACGAACGGACTATGTTACCCACCTTTCCGATCGGCATCCTTATGGTTCCCGCCTTGTCACCTCTCCATTCGGTGGTGCCTTGTAGCCTTTGGATGTACCCCTCGATGTCTTCAGTGACCGTTCCTCGTCTCTCGGAGGGCATAAGACCACGAGGACCGAGGATACGACCTAGTTTGCTACCGATGCTACGAATGAGGGACGGGGTGCAGAGAATAGTTGTGCAGTTATTGTGTTTTCCTTCTGCGACCTATGGTTGATCCTCAGTAGTCGAAGGGCAAGCGAGGAATGGAACAGACCGCATCTACTAGTTCTAACCCACCAACAACATGGGCGCCAGCTTTCTTGGCTTCGTCTGCTTGCCGGCCATCTGCAAAGACAAGAATGCGATACTCCTTCCTCGGCTTGGCTTCGCGAGGAAGGTTGATACGACCAGTAGGTATGGGTGCACCGCGTGACATAGCGGTCCGGATTACTAGCTCGTACGTTGATTCGGGTCGTGCAACTTCTACCGCCTGGCGCGTTGAAACATGGCGCGTGAGCGACGCTAGATGAGCAGGAGAGTAACCTACGCGAAGGACAGAAATAGCATCGGCGAGGGTCATCTTCTCATTTGCGTACGCATCTTTACCGCGCTTGGCCGCCCTTCTTTTAGCTAAGAGGGCGAGCTGGTGCTTTGAGGGGGCCTTCTTCTTTTCGGGCTGTTTAGCATATATGACGGGTGACGAGGCAAAATGGCGGTGAAGCTGGAGGAAAGTGAGGTTTGAATTCTGTCTAGGCAACGTAGCGCGTCGGGCTCACTGGTGAAATAGAACGAGCGTACGGTCGAGTCGCGAGCGTACGTCGCCAGCAGTGCAAAAGACCAAGACTGGTCGACATCGAACTAGACAAGACTCACTCGTGAGAATTTGGATGCGCTATGTCGTTTCTCAAGTGCGCTCGTCGCCTTCCACTGCGAACACCGCAAATTTCGGTGCGCTATGCAGCGACGAACGCGCAGTCCACAGATGCGTCCAACACACAGCGCGAAGTCATCCGCCGAATGCTTTACCCGCCAAACGTCCGCACCGGTTCATCTCCCACCGGGACATGGCGTCCAGACATAGCCTTTGCCCTTCAACGCGCCATTCCCTCCGTACAGGCCCACAAAACAATCGAGAGGGCCTGGAAACTTTATCAGCGCCATTTGCGCAAAAAACGCGACGAGGAGCTGCAGCGAAAGTTTGAATGCATGAAGAGGGCAATGCAGGAACTCCATGAAATCGACCCGGCATTATTCAAGGAGGCAAACAGGAGAGAGGATCCAAGAGCGAGGAGTGTGGCAGAGATAGAAACGCTCAAAACCTGCACCAACGCCCAGAAGAGGGCCATCGAGTCGAGGGTCAGAGGCCTTTTTCCTCGTGAACTCAAGGTCCCAACAGACACCCCCTCAAAGGACGGCTGGCCGCACGACTGGAAGCCATTCAATCGTCCGTTGTAGGTCAGTACCCCCTTGATTTATCAGTCCCGCCGTCGTCCAATCTTCTATCCTAGACCACCGGCCTCGTCTGCTTCATCCATTCAGTCATACACGGTCAACTCGAAATTAATGCTCTACATATTACTCAGAGTCCAATGTCCCTAAAATCAACCATTCTTTCAGGAGGGATGTTCATAAACGTATCAGAGACACCCCTTCCTGCCGTCTTCGCAACCACAGCAGCGTGGACTCCTTCTAACGCCGTCGTCCATGAGCGCAGCGCAGCGTACCGCTTTTTCTCGAGCGCTTGACTAGAGGCGGATGAGTGTGTGACATCAAGCGATAATGAAAAACATACGCGCGGTCAAGCTCTAACCTCATACCGACCTGGTCTATCCGACCATCCACCTTTCCTTCCAGAATGAGTCCTATCAAAAGTTCTTCTACCTCCGCAATCTCAACATTGAGTTGCTGTATCGATTCGTTAGTCTCAAAAACAACTATCCATAAAACCAGCTCACCTTGGCGAGGAACGAGAGCTCCAAACGCGTATATGGCTTGATGAGATCGATAAGGTATGATGTACGTAGACTCCTCAGGAGTTCACCAATATACGACCTAATGAACGTGTCGTCCATTATCGTTGAATGATTTTCTGTACGACCAATCGTTAGTGAGAAGACCTATCTCTGGTAATCATCTCTGGTAATCAACCAACCTTTCAAAATCCTTTCAGCCAGATGCACTTCCCTTCTCTGGTAAGCATCCACCAAATCTGTCATTGCTTTGATTTGGGGGTCTGACTTGTATGGCTTCGTCTCTTGCGAATCAAAAGGATTTACTTCACTCCCTGTCAGCATGTTGGCGAGCACTAGGTACTTTAGCACTTGGATGCGTTGAGGGGATCCAGCCTCGTCATAATTTCGGAACGATTCGAAGAAGTCGGAAGAAGCGAGAGACCATTGCCGTTCGCCCATCCACATCTTTCCACCACATTCTTTGATGACTCCCATAATCCGTGGGTGCGGAATTGCGGAGCGAACATTGTTTGAGGCGTTGTAAATTTCCTAGCATCTGGTAAGGATCATGATGCGGAACACTGGCAAACGAACACTCAACCTTGAGTTTCTTGACGTTTCGCATTTCGTTGTGCATCTGGATCTCGAGTGCGTAGATCTCCAGAAGTTGAGTTCCTCTCTGCGATTGGTCTTCGTTGTCCATTGCGGCCCTTGTCGTGGCATGTAGCTCACGGATAATCTGAGCGTTGTTCATGTCAGACCAACTCAAACAATGGAAACTTTATATGCACCTTCTGGAGTCGGCCATACTCCTTCCTGTCCAACCAGAGCTTGGCAAGCTTCAAGTTTGTCTTCACCGATAGCCTCTGCACGTAGTTGTAGCGATATGTTCCAGATTATTGCATGTTCCCCAAAAGCCCGGGACTTACCTCGTTCTTGGCCTCCTCCAAGGCTTCATTCGTCACGGCGTAAAATCGCTCAAGGACGTCCACCTCTACGGGCCCTCCCTTGCCGCCACCCACATAATCCAAGATGCCATTGATCGTTTTCTCAGAGTAATTGCGGGTGACAGCAGACTTGGTGTATGTCAGCAGCCGTGTATAGGTTGCCAAGGCATCAGCAGGACGGTGGAGTACCAGAAAGAGCAACTTTGTAGACTGCTTCAGGGCCTTGAAGCCCCTTTAGTTTAATGTCGGTGTACGGTGAGGGCATGATGAGACAGGGATAGACTGACCAGTCGCCTTTCTCAGTTTCTTGATCGACGATGGTTTTGAACTCTTTCAGCGCCTGCTCGGGGTCGTCCTCCTTTTTGGCTGTTATTGAACAAGCCATATGAACAAGCCAGCCAAGAGAAGGGACAGGACGCACATTTTGCGGTATAGTACATGTTTTCGACATCTGCACTTCCTGACTCGTCGGCATCATCATTATCAGAATAGTCAAAGCCATAGTCCTGTTGAGATGGATTAGCACAGGTGCGACCGAGTGATCGAGTTCGCAATTGAAAAGCGATACGGAACCTCATCTTCGCTGCCCTGCATGTACTCGGCATCATCGTCGTCCATTGTGGTCGTGACACAAAGCTAAGTTAAAAACGACAGTAGCACGATTTGGTATGGATCAAGATGCTACGCCACTCTGGCAGTGCTACTTCAGGCGCTACATAGTAGCGCGACGAGATTATGGCTTGAAGGTGATGCTTTACAATGGTTATTACAACAACGTGCGGTGCAAAATCATGCATAGGGTATACAGGAATGCGAATGTTTGTAGAGATATGTCGTGAACGGTCTTACGGCGGTCTTCAAGATCAAAACGCGACGGGCGGGCGATTTACCAATCAGGCCAAAGGTCCGCCAGACTGTTGGGATCTTCTTCAGCCGTGTCCTTCTGTTTCATCCAGCGATCGGGGACCTAACATGACAATTCAGTACGACGCTCAACGACTAGATAACCCACAAAATAAAACTCACCAGTGGAAAATATCTTTCCATCGCGCTGATAAACCGTTGCCTGTATTGCTTCGGTCCAACAATGGTCGGATCTCCCTTGCCACCTCCACCGAGCGAAGTAGTCACTTTTACCCAACTTTCAAGTTTCTTATCCCATGTGTATGTGCGGATATAGTCTGGTCAAGCATCCCATGAGCGAGTCCTGAAGACAACAACCTCAGTTGAAAAAAAAAAGCTTACCAACAATCCCAACTACAAGCTCATGTGTCTCATTGTCAACGCCAACAACCAAGGAGTAGTCCATGACATTGATATCCGATAGGAACTTGCTGTCATTGTACAGCGCACCACGGAAAATTCTTTTAGAGTATTCTTTAAGATAAAAAGGCGAGAGGTGGGCAGCTTTGCAAACAATTAGGGGCTCGCCGGAGACACAAAGCTCGTCACTCACTTTCAACCAGGTTCTCATCCAACAAGACCTCATTTTCTCTTCCCGTAGATCGTACATGCCGGTTCCTTGTGGAACCCTTCAGATCATAGATCTGTCAAATGAATAAATCAACGTTTCAAAACCTGCAACTCAACCTTTAAATACCTTGGCGAAACGACGATTATAAAACAGGTTCTCCATGACAAACAGATTCATATGTGTTACTTTGGCCCTGCCCGACGCCTTGTCCTTGGACTTTTTGAACGTCAGCTTGTAGCAACCAAACACTTTAGCTAACAGAGTTGGCCGCTAATTGCAAGACCAAGTAAACCACAGCTTGCAATCGGGCAAGCAGACAACATACATTTCCACTGACAGCGGACGCCATATAATCAAAGTATGCGGGAGCGAAAGTTTCCATCGTTTGCAACTCTGCACGCGAAAGCTCTTTCGCAATGAACCGATCATCTGGTGGCCGAGATCAGCTCACCAATTCAGTCACGCAGAGGAAACCGGGCGATACCTCGAGTCTTTAGAAATGCAGACCCAGATTTGCCGCCGCTAGCATCCCATTTGACGCACCGCGACAAGGACTCTATGATGCTCCTTTCACAGTCGTACGTTCTCCGCAATGCATCAAACTGTTCAGGATATAGTATAGTGCAGCTGATCGTTAGTCCTCCACTCTCAAACGCTACGCATCAAACCTGGAGTCAGCTCAGTATGGCAACGGAACAACAAAACTCACAAACAATCCAAGACATCTTTGTAGAAGGAGACTTGAGCTCATCCGTAAGATTAACAGTGTCCGAGGTGTCAACATTGACGACACCCCACGTTGACGAACACTCAGATACGGATCGATCATCTGGCATGAACGCCTCACCACCATCGGTAACCTTTGGTTCGCGCGATGTCCGCTTTTCAGTACGAGATTTTGCGAGCAATTCGTGATAGTGTGGCGAGCTTGAAAATTTCCGTCATTGATATACTGGCATCAGAGAAAAGTTATGAGATTTACTTGAGTGCGAGGGCAATGATTGAGGTAGGTTCGTCGGTCCTAACGACCATTGATGAATCTCTAAATATGTGTTCTGGGTCATTTAATGGATCTTCGCTGTCGAATTCTACACGCTTCGGCGGCGCCTGTGGCGGCCACAACCCAGAAAACGCCTGTTTAAAGATCGAGTGGCGTTTTCGCGCTTCTTCAGGTGAGAGTGTTGGCGGTGTCGGCGGCGGATTTGTCTCTGGAGGAGGAGAGCTTAGCGGTGATGGCGGGAAGGACTGTTCCGCGATAGGAGGAGACAGCGGGGGTGTGAATGTCGAAGATGCTAGTGTCTCCGTTTCCCCAGTGGGCAGTGGATCTGCAGACGTAGCTGGATCCTTAGCAGCCGTGATCACGGGCAGGGTCGTGGATTGTTCAGGAGAAGATTCCGTGGCTTTATCGGAGGTTTTTCGACCTTCGTCATCATCGCCACCTTCATCGTCGGCCTCGCTGGAATCGTCAGAAATATCTGTCTCGTCTTTAATCGCGTCCTTGATGCTTTCTAGCACTTCCACGGTTGCACGAGAAGATGCAACTGGGCGTACTTTGCGTGCGCGAATGACGGCGTACCGCCGATTGGCCCTCTCGCTTTCCCGATTGATACGTTCGTACTGTCTTGCAATATGCGAAACCTTCATGCCAGCTCCTTGGGCAGGCCGCCTAATTGCTGGCTTGGGTGTACCACTTGAAGTTGATCGTTGTTGCATATCCCTGCCTAGCCCTCTAGAAGATGCTTTCCCCCTGGCTGTCCGTCCCGGTGGGGGAAGCAACAATTTGCCATTCATTGGCGGAGACGGCGGCTCGCCAATCATTCTTGATCCTCTTTTATCCGGAGACATCTTCCTTGAAGGAGCTAGGGAGTCAACGGAAGGTCCTCCGAGCGCTCTCGATGAATAGTGTCCTTGTCCACCATATGACCTCCTGAATCTCGGTGCGGCGTTCGCTGCATAACCAAATTCAAAATCGGATGTAGAAGGCTTTCTATGAAGCTCAGGCCTGTGCCTCCCACGACCAGCACGGCGCGGCAGAACAGGTCTCGGCATGTTGACCTTCGACTGGGTCGTTGTGAGGTCTTCTTGCTCGCCCTCAGAAACAGGAGGAGGGGCAAGTGCAGTCCTAGCAAGCTCTTCGATACCAGTAGCAGGGATAATGTCTTGGTAACGCGCGACGAGCTCCGCAACACTGGGGTGTTGCGACGTGCGACGGGGAAGACGAGAAACGCGGGGAGGACGGACCACCTCGGTTTCGTTCTGTTCAGCCTGCTTTGCCTGCGATCCGATCATTCGCAAATCGGGGAATGATAAGACTTCTAGACGTACCTGCTTACTGAGGCGGTCTTGTGATTTCGTTGGTTCCTCTTTTGAAGCTCCAATAGTGGAATCGCTATCAGGGTCTGACCTTTTCACTAAGGATATCTGGTTGACGAGCGGTAGGCCGGGTGACTCTTCATCGCTTCTCACTAGGGCTGTTTTCTCTGCAGGTTTCTCGAAATGTATCTCTAGTTCCGCCTCTGACGCTTCTGATGCACTCGAGATTAGTGAATCTCTATTGATCCGTCTTCTACTCGGTCCTCCTTCTTCTGCCTCCGAAACACTCGTAGAAGGCATGTGCAATTCGCTGAAAGGGCTCGGGAGGGGCCATATTGCTCGCATGGAGTCGAACGCGGATACCCGGCGTCCATTCTTTTCGACATGTCGCGTTTTTGGAAGCTTGTCAAAGTCCGCCTGCCAGGCAACGATACGATCTTGCCTAAATGAGCGGACTCGGTTAAGAGCAAGTGTGTCCATGGGTGAGGACTCCTGATAGACCTTATTGATAAGCTGTGTGATCTCCTTGCGCTCCGCCTCCGCGCGTGAAATGAGATTGTTAATGTCTACCGTGAGCTTCGCATCGTGTTCCTCTTCGCCAGTGGCAGCGTCAATACTAATGAGCTTGAGATCGTCGATCAGCGCGGTATACCATGCTGTGTTCCGCTTATGCAACCTTTCAAAGTCTGCGTTCTTCAATCCAAGTTGAATTTCGGGGCGTATGCGTATGCGTATAGCAGGGTAAACGATCTCGTAGAGTGTCACGGGATCCGCTTGAAAGCGTACAGTCATTCCCCTGATGGCAAAGTATCTGATGTGATGCTGGTATATGTTGTGATGGCAGCCCGCACCCTGTACAAGCTGAACATCCGCCGGA
This sequence comes from Xerocomus potaroensis, assembly GCA_038088895.1. NCBI lineage: Eukaryota > Fungi > Basidiomycota > Agaricomycetes > Boletales > Boletaceae > Xerocomus > Xerocomus potaroensis. Next base: position 72,421 of record JBBPJT010000003.1, on the reverse strand, counting down.
TAAAAGTGCAGCTCAAGGAATTTTGCAAATGAATATCGCTGCATTTCTTCGGAGATGGGTATGAACGGTGTTGCCGATCCACAGACCCGGCATGCGCTCCAAGTGGTGATCATATCCGGAGCGGGATAAACACGCCTCGCTTTAATCTGTCCATCCCATTGTTCCACGGCTACGACTAACCTTGTGCCGTTGTGCACAAACACTTGACAATGTCTTGCCAAAGGCTGGCCACAGCCTTTTCCTTCGCACACTGCCTTGGGGTCAAGGAATTGCACCAACGTGTCATTCACGGCCCTTTCTATGAACCGGCCAAGCGTGCAGTCGTTCTCGCCATAGAACGTGATGTAGCACAAGCCGGGAGCGAAGCACGCACGACGGACCTCAAATTCTTCGATAGGAACAGTGTACCGCCACAGTGCAATGCATTGATATTTTTCAACCACGAGATCATCTGCATTTTTACGCAAATACCATTCCCAGATTCGACGTTGCTCTTCGTGGCGGTACTTGACGAGGCTGAGCTGAGACTCTAAAGCTATGTCGGTTGTGGTTTTCATCGGCACAGGTTCAACGTCTGGCCCATCTCCTATGTTGAGAGGGTAAGGGGAGAGAAAAAAGCCAGAGCCAGGTAAAATCATAGGCGGCTGGAGGTCAAAGTAACCTTTTTCTTCGATTTGGAGTTCGTTCACTTCAGATGAAGGGGTGCGTGGAAGATCTGGGAGGACAAGGGCTTCGATCTGTGCCTTGACATCTTCAGTGGCCTGGGCACTGTTGTTAGATGTAGCGTCTGTTTTCTCTCTCTCGCGCGTGCCAGATATTGCTCTGTCTGTGATCTCGAGCTTGTTGTTATCTCCCTTTTCCCCACGTCGCACAAGGTCGTCCTCCCAAGCTCGCTGGACTCGAGTAAGCTCCTCATCCAGGTCCTTCATCCGTGATATAGGTTGTGGAGGTGGGAATCGTAATGTGGCAGATACAGAAATGAAGGTCTTATGATAAGGCTCGATGGATTGCTTGATGCGTTTCGAAAGCCTGAATTGCTCAGCGTCTGCATCAGGAAGGTCTTCTTCTGTCGCGTCTTCAGTTGCCAACACAGCGTTCGCCTTCTCCTTGTCTGGAGAGTTTACCAATTGAACTAGTGACACAGACGCCGGCACCAACGTCGCAGTCCCAGCCCCATTTCCACTCTCATCAACACCATCGAGAAGTTGATCCTGTTTCGTCATGGAAGAGGGCACGGCTTCCAAGGACAAGGAAGGCAATGTAATTACCGAGTCTTTCCAAAGATGGGTCTCCAACTTCAAGTTCCTGACGACGAAGGTTAAAAACCTCGTGACCCTTTTCACCCTCCTCAGAGTCTCAACGTCTCCACCTCTCAAGATTATTGTGCAGCCCATGTCGCGGTTGCAGCCCTCAAATCGCATATAAGTTTTGCGTCGTCCGGGGATCAGAGGGTGATCAAATGTTTGAACACGAAAGCGCCCACAATGACCTAAGCGTGGCTCAAGAGCGAGTTTGTCCATCGAAGAGAATACGTCTCCTTGAGTCATGCGAGCGATGAACGACACGGCAGAAGGCTTCACGGCGCGTGCCACAGCAATATTGTGCTGAGCGAGCGCCTCCAGTGCAATCCTCGATACGGTTTTCTCGACCATCACGACATGAGGCCTTAGCGCTGCAATCCTGCTAACTAGGTTGCCAAGATACTCTTTCTCTTGACGAAGAACTTGGCCAAAGTGGACATATTGACCCTCGACACGATGAAATTCAAGTGGGAACGTAACAAGCATGACGCGCGGATTGCGTTGCGATCTTAGCATTTGTTTATGCGCAACATTCTTTGTAATAACAGCACCATCCACGTATTCTGAGTTTGAGGGTGCACCCCCCGGGATCTTCTTGATCTTCACGTATCGACGAACATCCATATCTTCGCCTTGGTGGTAGGGAACAGCAGTGAAAGTGAGGTCACGAGCAATGTGAAGAGAAATTTTAAGTAAAGAGTCCTCCCATTCTTTGACGTTTGGGATATTTTCAGTAGTAAGCATTTGACGTAGCATGATGCGGAGATGGAACATGGAAATGAGATTGAGTTCCTGCGCATATCTGAAAGTCGAAATGCCTCAACCGAGAGCTTGAGTACGTTCATAAGTATACTTACGCGGTAGAATCACGCCTCGAACGCCACCCCTCGACGGCCTGGAAGTTATCTAGATGACTTTGCACCCTACTCCGGATAAAGGGGGTCGCAACATCAAAATCCCCGAAACTGTTGAACCTGGACCTCATCGGCCCATATGTCGCCGGGCTCTCTGGCCCAGGAAAATGATCCGGGGAACTCAAGGGAAATTGGATAGTACTCGTCGAAGACCTATTGACGTCGACAGGAACGGAGACCGAAGGGTCAACGGACGTTTTGATACGAGGGGCAGCAGGTAGTGGTGTACAAGCTCGATCTTGCTGCTGGTCAAGCGTTGTAGGGTCCTTCTCGTCCTCCACGAGGTTTCGACGGAAGGGTGCTGTCGAATCGCGAACCGGTTCCCATTCTAGAGGAGAGTTGGAAGCATTATCCTCGAACGCGGAAGCGAAGCGTTTTGTTTCTGCAATTGAATACAAACTAAATGGTTCGTCTGTGCGCCCAAATAGCTGGGAAGCTGCAAAGGGTGATTGAGGATGATGGGCCAAGCCGGCTGTGAAGCCATCTGAGCCGAGCTGGTGGGCAGGGAAGGGTGATGCAACTGTAGAAACGACAGAACGGCGGTCATCATCATCTTCCTCGTCCACCTTGGCAAGCTTTTCGAGGCAGAGATTACATACGCGTACCATACCATCGTGACCGAAGCGGGAACCTTTGATGATATTGGAGGCGCAACGCGAACAAAATATTTGTCCTGAAAGGTCTCAGAAGGAAAAAAATAAGAGGCACGATTTTGAGAACTCGCCACATATCCGACAGTGATGTTTTCTTCGCCAGGTTGTGAAGATACTCTTACAATCATAGCATTCCTTCGCATTCTCGTCGTCCATCCAATAATCGCGAGACAAACCTATGTAATTTGATCAGTGAGAATCAATTTGCGATGTTAATCTTGAACATGCCTTCTCCGCGTATTCTGCGAATCACCTTTGATACAGAAGCAGACCTATTGAGAGAAGTAGACGTGCGTATGCTGCGAACATCATCCTGGATCGGGAATCCGGGGATGGACGTTCCCACTGCGCCGCCATCCGGAGACTCGTAAAAGGGGGAACCATGAGCGCCGCGAGAGGGTGAGCGATCTGAATCGTGGCCAAATGAGGGCGCCTCGAAGACGACGGGGGTCAGAGAGACGAGAGGAGGCGCGGGGACTGCGGAGACGAGCTTGAGGGAGACTGGACGCTGCTCTGAGGTGGACTTGGAAGAGAAGGAAGAGTGGTTGTTGTGCAGACCGGTTGTGGAGAGACGTCGCTGGTCATTGCTTTGGGCTGGCTGCTGGCCGGCAGCAGGGGGGGCGGGTGATACGGCAGCGAGGGGCGTTGCAAAGCTGCTCTTCACGCGGGAGAAGAGGGACGTGACGAGCGCATATGAGGACTGGTCGTTCTCGTCCTCCTCCGAGAACGGGTTGAACGACGTCAAACTGGTCACGTCCTCAGCGACTCTGGTGCTGCTCCGAGACCTACCTGGAACTACACTGTGAGTGCTCTGCACCGGCGAGCGAAGCAAGGGCGACTCCATCACCGGGAGTGAGCTCGACGTATAGGACAGCGAACGATGAGGCGTTGTTCCTACTCTAGCAGTACTGAGAGTAATGGTAGTAATACTACCGCTTTTTCGTTTCCCTCGTTTGGGCAAACCCCTGTTATCTTGGTATCATTACAATCACAGTTTCCGTAGCCTGCTCATATTTGTCCTGTTAGACAAGCTCTGTGCCTGGTGCTTCATTTCGGAATTAAACTGCTCCTTCATCGATTTCTTGTCCGCACGTCGGGCTTGTCGTGCCACCTTCACAGCCTGTTTGCGTATCCTTTTGTCCTCTTTTGATTCATCCCGAGCGCGACTAACCGTCTGCTTGGTCGCTTGGAGCCGGTAAGAATAAGCATCGCTCTATGCAGATCGCCAATCACCTCGTTTTGCTTGGCTGCTCTCCAACGCTTGACCCTCCAAAGTCTTATCGCACACCACAGTGGGTAGTCCGGTCCGTGGATCAAGTTTAATCTTCGATTCAGGTCTCGTCGACCGCACTCGTATAACGCGCGGATGATTTTCTAGATTCGAGTACGTCGCTGAAATTCGTCAGTATATCACACCCTATCGTATCACCCAGCCCACTCACTCAGAATAGTCTCACAGTCCCACCGGTCCCCTTTCTCGTTTGCGTCATAGGCTCTAAACAGTTCTTCGTCTCTCTGCTCCCTTTCGTCGTCCTCCTGCATGGTAATTATTTTCATCCTTTCATCTTGTCCCAGTGCACGTCTTAGCGTTTCTAACTTGCCCGCACCGGAATCACCAGCAAGAACAGGCTTCAGTTTTCGTCCAACTAACTCGTACTTGTCAATAAATTCGTCCACCATGCTGTCATAGTCTTCCCGGGAGGTTATCAGATCGGGGGCGGAGAAAGAGGATGACACAGAACTTGTCGATGCCGTTTCCGCCTCATCGTCATCCAAATCACCTTCGTCTGAGCCATACTCCTTTGCCATTAGCTAGGGGTGGACGGGGTCACTCTGAGGATGAAAATGATGGCAATGCACGTACTTGATCGAAACGCTCATCGAGTGTTAGCAGCGCCTCTGTGCGGTACATCGAAGAACTGCTCATACTATACCCAGACGCATCTGATGCACCCTTTCGTATGCGCTTACCACCGATTACTGAGAGCTTTGGCAGGTTCCCGACTGTATCACCGCCCTCGGTGTGGATGTCCTCGTCAGAATCGGTCGGTGGCGGCGGCGCATTTGTTTGACCTTTTTTGAATTTCACAAACCTCGCTTCCCAACCCTCGTCCTCCTCTTGTTCTCCTTTGCTGGTTCCTGACACAGGGGGTCCGTATTCAAAGAACTCATAGTCAACGTCATCTTCACCGTGCCGTTCGCCATCTTGGACGAGCTGCGTAAAGAAGTCGTCGTCCAATCCATCATCTACAAAAGCACCATCCTCCAGGGCATCGAGTGTCTGTCTGAGGTGGGGGTCCATATCTGGCTGAAACCCAGCGATGGAGGATGGCACTGCTTCTTGTATTTCGAAATTTCTGGGCATCTCTATCTCGGATGGTAGTGCTTCCGGAGGTAGGTCCTGTATCGATGGTGGACCGTCTCGCTTTTCCTTTTGTCTGGATTTATTGCGAGACTGGGGTGCTTCGACGAGGATGCTTTCTACGCTTTCTTCCTGTGTCCCGATTGGGCGGAGATGCTGCATGTAGTCGTACTCTGTATCATCAAAGTAGATGCCATAGAGAGCTGCCTCTCCAACGTTTGCACGCGTGTCATGTTCGATAATCTCTGGACCGAGGACTGCCTCTAGATCGGTGCGAGATTTACCCTCTCGATGGATATGCTTGTCGTTTCCCCTCCGAACTTGTTTTAAAACATGCTGTGGTGCGTCTGGATCATGTATGAGCGGGTCTCGTTGCGATCTGTGTACGAGCTGGAAATGTGTTGCGCCTGGCTGTCTGAATGTGGATTTGGTGGGCATACTGTAACGAAGCGAAGGGGACGGTGAGTATTACGTAATGGTTTGTCGGTTGCTTCGAAGTCGTTCAAAGTCGGCATCGAACACGAAGTAACTTTGACCGACGCCCGTCTTTCTTTTCTTCCTCAACGTCCTACACGTCGTTCACAGCCAACAGCACGAGAAACACTTCCAGTTTCCGTCGCTGCTTCAAATCCCCGCTCAATGCAACGCGAACACATCCGTCGTGGCTTTTCTATATACGTCTCCTTTTTTTCTCCTCCACAGCTTGTTGGGCTGACCTTTCTGCGCGTCTCTACTAGCCACCAAAAGGTCGTCTTGGAAATCGACTTCTCTGGCTCTCTCTGGGTGTGCTGTTATGCCTATGCTCCCCTCAACCAGCATCGCTCACCGCAGTCACGTCTCCCCCTTCACTTTAGGGATACACCGAAATCACTATCGTTCCAAACAACGCCAGCCTACGCACTATTCATCTCCACTCTAGACAGTGCAGTATGTCGCTCCGTTGTCCTTCCACTACTTTCTGACCCTGCGGACGTCTAAGCGATACACTCGGTCACGGTTGCATCCCATCAAGCTGAATTTGTCCATCATGATCCACTCACACATATCAACATCACCACTCCTCAGGATTGCCACACTTACCCAGAACTCAAGAGAAAGCTCTATTCTGCCCTTGCAGAGGGCGATGAGGGGGAGTTGTCTATCGCCATTCCAAAAGAAGTCTCCCTGAGACAATCTGGCCATGTTGGACACTCGATAGCAAACGGAGCAACCAGTGAAGGTGATTTTTTTTGTTTCTCTTTCTTGGCCGACTCGTTCATGCCAAGGCAACACAACAATAGTTGCGACTCCGGAACCTCAAACACCTGGCCCTTCGCAAACACCAGCTCCCGGACCAGAGTTCATGCCGATCGTCGTTCATATCGAGTATAGTCTCCGGAATCCCGTAGATGGTGTTCAGTTCGTTTTCCCTACCGATGCATATCCATACGTAAGTGTATTCAACGGGCACATACATCGTATCAAAACTTCAATCATCTCAGCGTGTTCCTCATGCTTACACCGTCCCTTCTTCTCCCGACGCGGCGCGATGTTGGATCCCTTGTGTGGATAACTTTTGGGAAAGGTGCACTTGGGAATTTCAGTTCGTCGTTCCAAGATACCTCGAGGAACCCGACACGTTGCAGCGAGACGAAGATGGCGAGTTTATCGAGCATCAAGAAGCCATACCGACGGTCGTGGTCTGCAGTGGGGACCTCGTGGAACAGGCATGCTTCTGTTTCGCACCATTCCGCGCTGATCCTGACTACGCTATATCAGGTTGCTCATCCCAATAATTCTAACAAGACCATCTTTCTCTTTTCCCAAACAGTGCTGACGTCTGTACAACATGTCGCATTTGCCGCGGGGCCCTTCCATATCTATCCGATCGCTGCAGACTCGTCCGAAGAGGCTTCAGGTGTCACCCAGCCCCTCATGCACGCCTTTTGTTTGCCCGGTCAAGAATCCATGCTCCACACCTCAACGGCATTTCTGCGCTCGGCGATGAACTTTTACAGCACGGACTTTGGCTCGTATCCTTTTGGTTCATTCAAGGTAGTCGCCGTCGATGAGATGCCAGTTCAGCGATTCGATAGTGCAACCCTTTCTTTGTTCACAGTCGACCTTCTCCACGGTGAAGATGCCATCGAGCAGGTAATTGAGACGAGGCAAGCGCTTAGTCACGGTCTTGCGTGCCAGTGGATGGGCATCAATATTCAACCCAAGGCGTGGTCCGATACCTGGCTAGTGAATGGGCTTGCTCTCTACATCACCGGTCTTTTCATCCGCAAATTACTTGGTAATAACGAGTATCGCTATCGGTTGAAGCGAGATATGCAACGTGTTGTTGAGTGGGATAATGGTTCCATGTCACCGATTTGTCAACCCCAACATTTCGACCCCCCTGATGCTGCTATACTCCCTTTCGTCAACCTGAAGGCGCCGCTTGTGCTCCACATTCTCGATCGACGACTCGGGAAGTCTGGCACATCCCTTGGTCTGTCTCGTGTTCTCCCAAAGATATTTCTATCTGCTATCAGCGGCGAGCTGCCGAATAATTGTCTCTCGACTCATTCCTTTCTCCGTACCTGCAGGAAGGTGAGCGGTATTGATCTGCGCTCATTTGCCGAGCAGTGGATATACGGGAGTGGATGTCCCGCATTCGGGTTCTCTGCGTCATTTAACAGGAAAAAGATGGCCGTAGAGATCACAATGCGGCAGGAAGCACCTGCCTTCAGAGCTCTCGAACACAACGAAGTATCGAAATTACTTTTTAAGCCCGTCTTGTTTTTTGAGGTATTTCCTGCAACATACTCGGTAGTTGTATCTCACTCTTGTTGACAGGGTCAAATGACCGTTCGCATACACGAGGCGGACGGGACGCCCTACGAACATGTATTAGACATTAGGTCTCCGTTCAAGCGCTTCGAGGTGCCCTTCAACACAAAATATAAGCGTATACGCCGAAACACTAAGCGGTATCTTGCGCGGCAAGCAGCTGCACAGGCGGCCGCGGAAGGTGATGCCGAGGCCGCCGAGGCCATGGGTCTTATTGACATGGGGTTTGGGCTGGAAATCTGGGAGAAAGAGAAAGAACGAGAGATTTGGAAAGTGGCTGATTGGACGGAAGACGACGAACAGGTTATGTCCGGTGCCACATACGAATGGATCAGAATGGATGCCGACTTTGAGTGGATCGCTGCCATCGCATTCGAACAACCAGATTTCATGTGGGTTTCTCAGCTGCAGCGTGATAGAGACGTTGTCGCTCAGCTTGAGGCAAGTTCAATTTGTGTACTTCTGTGCTGTGGCAATCTGACTCGACCGTAGGCTATCCATGCTCTCGCCAAACAACCAACCGCCATCGTGTCTAGCACATTTACAAAGACGGTGCTCGTCTCCAACTACTATTATCGGATAAGGTGTGAAGCCGCAACCGCACTCGTCAACGTACGTCGGCAAGTTTTTTTTTTCTTTTCAATGATCATTGACATCGCGGGTAGTGTGCTATTCGACGACTTGAATTTTTAGGCCTTTTTCATCTCTTTAAGCTCTTCTTGCGATACTGCTATGAGCCCGAAGAGACAAACCAAGACTTGTTCACACACAACTATGTCCCGAAACCAAACGACTTTTCTGATCTTGCGGAGTATTTCGTTCGCAAGGTATATTAACGTATGCCCACTTGAGACAATGCTCATCGATGTTGCAGACCCTTGTCCATGCCATTTCGCAAGTCCGTTTTGAGAATGGCAAGACTCCTGCGGTGGTTCGACAGTTTCTCGTGGATCAGTTGCGGTACAATGATAACACGGCAAATCCTGTAGGTGCTATTGGAATCAAGATAAAATATAAGCTGACTGATTGTCATAGTATTCTGATGCTTTCTATATATGTACTTTGATCTCCACAGTAGCCTGCGCCACTGTGTCAATTGCGCCACCTGAACGTGGTGAACTTCTGAAGGAAGAAGTACGATCCGAACATAGTGCAGAAGACACCAGTTTATTGAAGCAAGCGGTTGACGAGATTAGTAGATATCGAAGCATGGATAGGCTGATTTCCTCGCCTCATAATGTCGTCACCGTCGCCGCGTTGGAGGTCAGCGTGCCCGCTTTACATGAAGTACAGCTTATTAACGGATTGAATTCAGTTCTATCTTCTCCTGACGACCGCCAATTTACTTCCGAATGACCTGAGGGTTTTCTTTCCACTCACTCGGTGCGCGACCCGCATCCCCCCTGTCTTAGTTTGCTCATCAAAATTAGCGAGGGAAATTACACTCAGGTCAGGATCGCTGCCTTTGATGGACTGTTCATGTCCAAATGGTACACGCCTGCTATTATGCGGTATGTTCTCGCGGTGATCGCAAATGATCCTTCGCGGGTTGTCCGGCGCCACGTGACTCGATGCGCATGTCAGAGCTTGGCCCTCTTGGTATCTATGGGCGAGATGAAGAATGCGTTGAAAGACTCAGAGTCCTTGCTCATTGAAGAGGACGGGTCTATGCCTCCTCAAACGAAAGAGGCTAAGAAGAGTGACGTAGATCTTATGATTAAGGTCCTGCGCAAGGACCGCGAGATCGGAAAGAATGAAGTATTGCGGGAATTCTTAATGCCGATCGTACTGTACGTGATTTCGTGTCTCCTAGGCCCTTGATGTAGCTGACTTAAGCAACAACGTTCTCAGCGCCCCTGATGTTGACCAAGAAGTTCGGTGGGGCGTCATCAAGCTTGCGGACATCGTTCTCAGAGGTGTTGAGGAAACGCCGCCCAAAGTAACCATACATCTTCCCCCGACACCTGTATCGGAGCAAGGTCCTCAACTTCCCCCGGTCAGGGCGCAACCTAAAGTGCAGCGACCCATCAAGACCGGCGGTCCGCCTCAGCGTCCTCATGCGTTACCAGCAGCTCCTGCCCCTCCGAAGCTTAAGATTATGCCGAGTGCCGCTCGTGCCCCTACCCCATCCGCCACCACTCCCACCCCCGTCGCATGCACAGGGACTATGGCACCACCTCCTGTGCCCGCAAAAGTCAAACCGAAACCAAAGGCTAAACCTGCGGCTGTTGTTAAGCACCCTCATGTCCCTAAAGCGCAGACGGGCGGAATGAGCGTGAATGACTTGCGCGCATGCCGCAACGCACTCAAGAAGTTAAAGTTGCACAAGAAGGGTATGCTTTTTATGCAGCCAGTTGATCCTGTACGAGACCATGCGCCAAAGTTTGTGCCATTTCTGTCTTTGATCCATGTAATAACGAGCTCTTCATAGCTATTATGAGGTGATCAAAAATCCGATGGACCTAAGTACTATGGGCGCCAAATTGGAAGAAGGCCATTACAAGGATCGCTTTGCGTTCGAGAAAGATTTCCAGCTTATGGTTGCGAATGCAAAACAATACAACGTCGCTGGTAGTTATGCGCATACTGAGACTATATTCCTTGAGACTTTCTTCGAGAAATGTGAGTGATTGATGCTCCGGGCTGTGTTACTGCTGAATGGTTCGGGACACAGTGTGGAACCGTATCAACAAGACTCTTGAAGTTGCTAACAAGGCTGCGGAACCTGACCGTCGAGAGTTGCCATCTATCGTGGTTAAACCATTGCATCAAAAGCCTCCACCACAGACTAAAGTCCCTGCAGCAGCATCGACTGTTACCAGTCAACCTGCTTCTCGACCAGTCATCAAGCTTAAAGTTGGCGGTGCCAAAGCCAAGCCCGCTGAGAAAGTATCTGAGAAGACGGTCGAAAAACCTTTAGAGAAATCAGTAGACGTTTCCAAAGCGTCTCAATACAAGGGCCACAAACCAAAGATTCCAGACGAGGCTCCACCACCGTACGTCGACGATGGATCTCACGACCTGCTTCAAGAGGTTATCGCAATTGAACGGGAAAAGGACGAGGAGAAACGCCAACGCAAAATGGCAGAGTTAAACCGGGAATCACCTTCAACCAAAGCTTCAGGAAGTGGCCCTCCCGGCAAGCGTCGAAAGCCAAATGTCGAAGCCGATGAGGATGATATTTTGTCGTTTGCCACTCCTATTTCAAGGAAGGACAAGCCGAGTGGTGCTCCCTCTGGTAGCACGGGTGCGCCAGTTGCTGAACGACCTGCGCCAGTACCAAAGAATACTCCTGCACCGCTTCCCAAGCCCAAGAAGAAAGGAACTGAACTCGGGTCGACTCCCGCACCAGCCTCAGAGGCACCACACGTCTCCGCCAAAGGAAAGGAGCGAGAGGTGAACAGTGTCCAGGCCACGCCTTCGATCACCCCGTTGAACGAGAAGAAGTGTAGAGATGTGCTGAGGGTGATCTCGAAGCTGCCCGAGTATCTCATCTTTGCTCAACCAGTGGACCCAATAAGGGACGGTTGTCCCACGTGAGTTTGATCCCGAAATCAGAAAACGCGGAACAATACTGACTCGTGTCTAGTTACTACGAAGAGATCGCGCACCCGATGGACTTTGGTACCATGGGTCAAAAACTGACGGAAGGGAAATACACTACGATGGAAGATTTTGACAAAGATGCTGACCTCGTTTTTAACAACTGTCGCAAGTTCAACCCTGCTACTACTTACCCCGTAGACTGTGCCGATGCAGTGGAAAAGGTGTTCAAGAGAGAATGGACCAAAGCTCTTGAGAGAAAGCTGTCGTGGGCGGAGAGACGAAGTCTGCAAGGACTAATGACGACGCTCGTCAAGGAAGACATGTAAGCACACCACTGTCTCAGTTTGACTGTGATTGTATCGACTGCTTTTTTGCCCAGTTCCTTCGTTTTCCGAGAACCTGTCGACCCCGTACTCTTGGGCATCCCAACATACTTTCAAGTGATCCCCAAGAAAGATGCAAGGGACCTTAGGACAATTCGCACGAAGCTGGATACCGACAAGTATGATTCAATAGAGGCCTTTGAGGCCGACATGGACCTCATGATTCGAAACGCCATCACATTCAACGGCGCAGACTCTGAAGTTGGCAAGATCTCATTCGCGGTGCAAGACAGAATTAGGGACATGCTAAGCAATATCAAGAGCGGTGGAGGGGGCAAAAAGCGCAAGGAGGGAGATGCAAGGGCTGCGTCGCAGCCTGCCAAGAAGGTAAAAGTTGCCTGAAGATGACTACACTATTGACACTACCCAATAATTCACCTGTATTGTGTTGCCTGCTCTGCTTTCTTTGCTGTGTTATTTTGCTATTGCAAAGGATATTATAATTCGATTTCGTTTGAAGAACGCGGCGCTGCGCTGAGTAGTTTGATGAGGAGTACTACTGGATGATCTTGTCGCCGACAACGATGTCGCAACCAGGAGAACGAACGGCGCAAGACTCGGCCGAGGAGATCGATCCAATATGGACGACTAGCCGAACGGCGCGTCAGATATATGCACTCGGTGAAGTAGAGCGGGTTCGCCAATCTGCGCAGCGACCTTGTGACACCCAATACTAAAACAAACTCGGCAGGACATCGGACGGCTGCTCTCGCTCGCCGCGTCGTCCGTCTCGCTACTCACACTTCCGCAGACAGACGAACCGGACGATAACCTCCCCCAGGGAGAGGAACGTTCGGAACAGTTTGTGCTCGAAGTGAGCGAGTACTTTGAACGACTAGACGTGCGTCTCTCTCTCTCTCTTTTACCCGTTTCACCCCATACGACCTCCCTCTCTTTTTTTCTAGTCTATACAAGTCGCCATCCGTTCGTCGCTCGCGCATATCCGACAGTCGCGTATTGCACCATCCGCGATCAATGCACCGCCCCACGTGTTCGTGCCCCCCACGTTGGGCGTGACGATCCCCACGGATGACACAAGCATGGGTGAGGTCAGTCTGGGGCTTCAGGAAGAACGGGTGGGTCGTGATGCATGGGTGAGCATCCTCGATGCCCTCAAACGCCTCAAGGCCGCACAGGAACAAGAGCACCAGAAAGATTCACAACGCCGTGGGGTAGATATGGACACACGGGAATAAAACAGAAGAAAAAAAAATTGGTATGAATGGAGCGGCGCTAAGGGACATTATCATACGACTGCACAGGAAAAAACATTCATGCGTTTCCCGATGCGACCTGGGCTTTCGATAGGTTCGTCGACAATGCGGACGAGGCGACTTCTCAGGATAAATTGTCCAACGCCCTGTCGTATGAATGAGATTAAAAGTTGCTTGTTCAGTCATGTCATGTCACAATCGGACCGCTTACACGGACGCTTCTGTGAACTCCTTCTCGGCCGCTAAGAGCTCTTGGTCTTCTGAGAACTCTGACCTGGACTGGACGGAATCCTGTGTGTTGGAGTTGGATTAGGGGCGTCGACGTCATGTACGAAATGGAAGACGCACGATGAGCGCCTTCAGTTCTTGGACCGCCTTTCGCAGGCGATCAGCGGTGTCCTGGATCATTCTCCGAGACTCTTCGAGCATCCTTCTCTGTGGAATCGATCACCGAATAGAAATTTGGCAAGGAGCCACCGGAAGAGGAGGACATCGTATCATCGAATTAGTGCACCCTCATTTCCGTGCTGTGCATACATGCGCATACACACACACGCAGCGGGTGTGGGTGACGACGGGACGAGATGGAGATACGTACAGCATTTTTGATGTCCCACTCTTCGCCGTTCTCCGCGATGGTTCGGTCGACTTTGCGTTGTTGCTCTTCCGCTTCATTTCTGTATAGTTTGTGCTCCTTGTGCAACCTGGTTTTATCGGATAACGTGACAGTCAGCGTCTTGGACCGCATGGAGTGTCTGCGGAAATATCCCTGCGCACCGTCTGACTGCGTTGGCCTTGATCTTCAGCTGACGCTGGACTGCCAGCTGGTCTAAACCCACTTGTTTTGGTGCCTCAGACATGACATTCAGTGGCGTCGGTGTGGTAGTTTGAGAAAAAGAGGGCGTCGCCAGCTGATAAGCTCATCCACTCATCACACAAACACAGAAGCGATAGTCGTTCCATAGATTATAGGTGGTGACAAGGAGTGCTACATCGTAGACGCAGTACAACCCAGTGCATGTCAACTAACGAGCAGGACAGATACACACAATACCTACAAGTAACGTGGAAGTAAAACGACAAACGCGCGCAGTCAGAGAAAGGCGGGTAGGGATGATACCAGACAGGAAAGGGAGAGCTGATAGCATGTGCAAGACGAAGGAAGCAAGGGGAGTGATGAGCCATATCAGAGCATGAGAAACGAGCCAGGCCGACGTCTGCAAGCAGACAGGATAAACCCAGTACCAACAACAATCCTTTGTTCGAGGTGCTCAAGCGCATCCATCGCACCTCGACTGGCAAGATGCGAGGGGCGAGCACAACACGATCAAAATCTCGCAGTGAACCGAGCAAACAGCATGGTGGCCCAAATCTTCTTCATGAACAGCTCACTCCACAAATGTCAACCAAAGGAACACCAGTGCCACTCTCATACAATAAGAGTGACGAAGCTGGTGCGTTGACGCCTCGCCATAACTCGCCGCTGAGTCTGGATGGGACAAGAGAGGGAGGGGGTCGTAAAGCAAGCGGTGATCAGTCGCATACTTTGTGACATGAGTGCGTATAAGTCAGGGCGTAATAAACAATGCGTGAATGCGGTCCTCGTCAAGTACGTGCTGCGGCTAACTAAACCGGCCGATGCGATGCAAAAGCTATACGTGAGTGGAGAAGTCGCCAGTGGATCGGCTCGCACGAGGCACGTAACCCCAATGAAGGGGTCGTCCGCCTACGAGTGCGCGTGGACAGAATTGGAATGGGATGGAGAGGGGGCAGAGGACAAAAAGGTATGCAAGAAGGGCGCGCGGACGACTCGAGGCAAGCGTGTTACTCGTAAGAGTGACGCGACCAAGTGCCTCAGATAAACGTCGCGGTCTTGCGTCAGTGTCTTGCCGGTTCTTCCATCAACCGAGAACCAGGTGGTCCAACCTTGAGGAAATCTCCAGGAATGGTGGGGCTATCCAGATAACAGCTAGCCGCGGGCTAACCATCAAACAGGACTGAAAGCGAGGGTGGCACAGCCGATTTTCTGCAAAGTGGGCATGCCATGTGAGCGGAAAGGTAGGGCAGCCAACCTGGGGGACGCGCAAGGATGATGAATATCGTAAAACAATGCAAAATAAAAAAAAAATGCGATGTAAGGTGTCCATTGTAGTGATGCGACCTGCAACCAGGCAGGTATTCCAGTCATGCGAGTCATCTCTGCAATAATAGTCCATGAAAGATAATGTAACCGACAACGCGGGGCATTTTTGAGGTTCATGATGCAGACGAGGGACGACAATCAAAAGGTTGACTGTGACTGTTGTGATACTGCGGCGACTGCAGCAGCAGCGGCAGCATGTCTCTGCTCGGCAGTGCCAAGCATCAACGCCTCGTTGACACTGAAAGCGATGGTGAGTAAACGAGTAAGTATAAAGCGGAAAAGTGCGCACGTGCGGAGTCGTTGAACCTCATTTTCAGCCTGTTGGAGCCTCGTTTGGAGTTGTTGTGCGGTCATCTCGAGGTACTTGACGTGAGTAGTAGCGCGGTCGAGGAGGGAAACCTTGCTTGACTTCTGGTTGGAGACAGGGAGCGCATCCTTGAGTCTGCGGTAGCCATCGCGAAGCTCGTCACGACGCCTCTGCTCTGACTCAATGCGCTGACGGCGGATGGTCTCGCGGCGGACATCGGTCGTGTTACCCGTAGGAACAGCGGGCTGGAAGTCATCGTCGTCCTCATCGGAATCTTCGTTGCGAGCCTTTCGTCGCGGGGTCTTGGCCGCGGAACGAGTGGCCGGAGCTGCGATAGGGTTGAAGCGATGAGAGCGGGGGACAGAAGCGTAAGGGACGCTATGGACCGAAGAGGGGGAGTGGGTGCCACTGCCGCGGCTGCGTCTGCCAGAGGTCAAACCATCGGACGAGAGCTCGCCACCAGAGAGGTTGTAAACGGCGGGGGGAGAGATGCCATTCTCGGGAGGGGTGTAGGGGCGACCAGGGGAGGTGGTGGTGTAGTTGGCAGAAGGGGTGTAAGAGTACTCGCCGATGGTGTTGGTCAAGTTGAGGGAGTTAAAATCGAGACGGGGGGATGAAGAAGATGGACCTGGTACTAAGGGGATATGAGCGAACAGTGTGAGGGGAAGAGGAAGGACATACAAGCCATGGAAGAAACACCGTAGGGGGACTGAGGGTACTGGAGATACTCGAGGTTGGAGAGGGAGTCGTAGGTGAAGGGGGCGTCCATGAAGGTGGGGCTGCGAGGGTGCTCGAGGAGAGTGGAGTCCATGGCGTTTAGAGGTGTGCAAAGATAAAAGGCGTGAATAAAGAACTGGAATGCGAAGGGCTTGATATAGGGCGTCAGAGGGTGGTGCGATATGGGTAGGTGAGAAAGAACTTACGCGAAAACAACAAAGAGCCGGTGTTGTTGTCCCAAAGGTACAATAGAACACAAAAAGGCGAAGAAGGGGAAGAAAAGAAAGAAGAAGAAGAAAAAGGTCGGGTGAGGAGGAGAAGGAGGAGTCGGGGGAGATTTTTAAGGGAGAGGATGAGGGAGCGGATGCTGATGCCGTCTAAACTAAATATCGCCCCATCGCCCCCCAATCAAACAGAGTGTCCCGATATGGGAATACAGTCACACATAGCCATAAACAGGAATTCGGCCTCGTGTGCGGAGTTTGTAGTCCCTGCAATGGAATGATTGTGTAATATTCCCGAGTGGGATGTACCAAAATGGGAAACCAGAACCGAAAGAGTGGGTAGTGTGCCACCCCGGTGCCCTGGCGAGTTTCCAATTTATCTCCGCACGGCTTTGCATGCGGGCAAGATCCGGTTTGGCCGAGGATTGCCGCCGGAGACCCCTCCATTCCCATCGTATCGTACCTGTATGAGGTCATATGCCGATCCGTGTGACCCCCCCTTTGTTCGGTCACATTCTCCATCATGGACGTAATTAGCCTTTAAGCAAGCAGCACGGCGGTCTCTTCTTCCCCCACTCAGTAATCCAATCCGTGGGCTACGCAGCACACACAGTCCGCGGCATTCTGGGTGACATTCACTCCGCTGATCGGGGGACACTTGGATTGTCTCGAGCGGAGCGCACAACCGCACAACCGCTTAGCGAGCGAAGAACGCCGTAAAAGGGGCGCATCAGCTGCGTGGCCTGCTCTGTTTGGAATAGTCCATGATGGACATGGCGGTGAACGGTGAACGGTGAACTGTGAAAAAAAAAAAAGAATAATAAAAAGAAAAGAAATTACACTTGACATCACTCGCTCGTGCCAGTCTGGATCTGTGAGTTGAG
Source organism: Xerocomus potaroensis (assembly GCA_038088895.1). Classification (NCBI taxonomy): domain Eukaryota; kingdom Fungi; phylum Basidiomycota; class Agaricomycetes; order Boletales; family Boletaceae; genus Xerocomus; species Xerocomus potaroensis. The sequence continues at coordinate 54,956 of JBBPJT010000003.1, read as the reverse complement.
TGTGATGCTGAGGAGATGTTCACTGGATGCGAGTCCTGAGCTTCTCTTCCATTTCAGAAGCCAGTCTAAAATGAACGAGATGAAAAGGGATGACATGTCCCTTGATCGCTTGCCAACAGAATGCGCTGTTTGTACGCTTTCTGCTCACGCTACGCTACGCCGATGCCCCTGCCGTCTCAGTGGAACCGTGACATGTCATCCTTGTGGATAGATCAGCATTTTGATATCCGCACTCGATGTGCATCTCGACCCGAGTCCCATACCCTTGAGCCAACTCACCGCCTCATGCCACTCAGTGCCCTTCCCCGCTACAAAGAATGGAATGGCCTCTATTGGCCCATTTCATCTCCGCCCCGTTCCATTCTGCTTTCGGTAGGTCCTCCAACATTGCTCTTTTCGTCAACATTCCCTACCGTAAATTGCCTCAATCTTGCTCAACGATGGTGTTGTACTCCATGATCGGCACCGATGCTGCTGATCCGGCTGCTCAAACACCTCTCTCGTCTTAGTACAACAAGCTCTGCTCTCCTACATTGTCCGCCACCGCCATCCTGAATGTGATTTGCACACACGGTCTCTCACTATCCCGATTCCGGTCACGCAAAGCCCTCCGCCCAATTCGCATCATCTACGTTCTCGACCATTTAGCTCAGCCTCCGGCACTTGCTGTACCGTGCGCCATCCATTCAATCAGGGTCGTCGTTTTCGCAAGCTGCGATCAGAGAAAATACCGAATTTACCATTTTCTTTTTCACATACCATCATACTCATATGTCTTGTTTTGAGTCTGACGCCGAGGAACAACTCAAAACTAATTATACGACCGTAAACTCTTGTCCTCGTTTGTACTACTTTCGTCATCCCCTTGTGATGTGGCAGGACACCGACGGTTGTCTCGTGTGCGGCGCCCGGCTGTGTCGAATGTCATGAGACACGCAGCATCGTGGTCCCCCTGAGTAATCCCACCCGCTCAGGGTGCGATCTACCCGCAGTTCTTGCCAGACTCCTGTCCGACGTCAGTAATTGCTCGAGCCGATTGACATCAAGGGTGTCCCCCTACCCTACCGCCAGCACCGTCAGCGGACATCCATCCGCTCACATATCATCATCAGATCGTCCCCAGCAGGAAGCCTTTTTCAAAATACACAAAAGGAATATATGCATGCGGGGTGACTATGAAAACAGAGCAACGATGTATCGAAACATTTCACTGTGCTAGATCGGTCCTTCGAGAACGGTCCATCACCATCCCCGTTTTTGCTTTCTCTTTTCGCTCCACCCCGCTTCTAGCGCGGACACCCGTGCCAACAATAGCTCCTCTCAGAAGAGCCAAGGCCGAAAACAGTCACAGTCACCCTTCCAAGATTGTGTCAGAGCGATAGCTTCAACGGGCGAGTCGTCATAATATCTCAGAGAGTGCCCTCCCTCGCTTGTTCGATTGCATGGATTCGTGCAGTATTCGTCAAGAATCATCGTTCGGTCGTCAGTTCGTTCCTGCGGTTGTAGAACCTAGGCAAGCATCACAATGCAGAGTGCCGCGTGAGGGTTACACATATTGTGGAATGGTATCGGTGAATGGTTAGTTGGCCGTTGAAGGAATGAGAGTGTGTGATGAGAAGATGACAAAAAAAAAAAGAGCATAAGGGCCGAAAAGGGAGATTGAGCGAACATGACTCGATCCACTGGGGTCGGGGAAGTCGGAGCGGAATGGATATCGATAGGGTCATCGATCAACAGGATGGCACGACTGATGATCGCGCATTCCCGGATAGACACGATGGGCTGACCACCAACGTCGAGCGGTGACAGCGTTACCGAAAGGAGGAGGACGAAGTCTGAAGGGGTTTTGGACGTGGTTTCGCGGACCGTGTTGTGCGACCAGCGCCGCCAGCTCGACCGGTCTCGTCGAATACAGATTTGTCGCCTCTCCCCAGTTCCGCCCAAAGCAGGAATACAAAAATACAGAAGGTGCAATGAAGCAAGAATGATAAAACCCAATGGAAATGAAAATGGAAATGGGAACAGCGTCCGTTATGGCAGTGTGTTTGGTTTGGATGTCGTCAGTACCCTTCCGATGCAGCTGGACTACGAGAGTCCTCCCGCGGAGGTTCTTGACCTTGTACATGAGCGAGAGAGTGGCTTGGCATCCCCGGCTCGGGGGGAGGAGACAACGGCCCGCTGTCGACACCATGAATGTTATTGGCGGGCGATGGTGAACTAGCAACACCAAGGGAAATCTTTTCATTGACAGCACGCAGCCGTTGGACCTCCTGCTCCAGCACGAGAAGACGAGCCTGCATCTCTTGTGTGGACTTTTCGAGAAAGATGATATGGTTAGTTGCTAAAGAAAGACAGGGGTGAGATGGTGGGAATTAAGGACGGTCGAAGGGGGGCCGACCTCGCTCGAGGAGCGAAACCTTGCTGCTCTTCTGGTTTGAGACAGGGAGAACGTCTTTCAGTTTTGCATAGCCATCGCGTAATTCGTCTCTCCGCCTCTGCTCAGCCTCAATCCTCTGCCGCCGTGTGGCTTCTTTGCGGGAGTGAGCGAGGTTGTTTTCAACATAGGTAGCGCCCATGTCTTCGTCGTCTGAATCGTTCAAGGAGCGACCACGACCACGTCTGCCGGAAGAGCTTGTGGTGGGGGAAGGGGTCGGGTTGTAACGTAGGGATGTGCGATGTACTAAGCTGGCTCCTCTGGACGAAGAAGGGGAGCCAGTCCCGCTGCTGTTTCTGGAATGGTGGTAGATGCCGTCCGCTGATGTGTCTGATCCTGAAATGGGGGGAGACAAGGGATCATACATGTGAGGGGAGGGCGGAGGGGGAGAGCCAGCAGGCAGGGCCATGGACACATGTTGTGGCGATGAGGTGTACACGGGTGGCGGATATTGATGCGTGGACATGAGGCTAAGATTATGGAACGGCAGGCTCTGATGGAGGTCTGGCGCGGATAGATGACCTACATACAAAGTACACGAGTTGCATTATCAGATCAACATGAGGTACAGGCGAGTAAAAAACACGAGGAAGTGCACCCACGCGGATGAGTGGCAGGGTGCTGAAGCGGATAAGAGTGCTGGTGGTGCATTTGGTGGTTGTACGCGAGAGAGTAAGAGGTGTCGTGCTCGGCAGGATAATAGCCATAAGGACCAGTATGAGCGAGATTTGTGTTATGATCATCGGGGATATGTTGGTTGTGCTGCTGGTGTTGATCCATTGTCAGCTCAGCGAGACGTGGGTGAGTCGTGGACTGGACTGAAATGAAAAAGGGCGAGGGCGAGATCTAACACGGAACGTGATAAAAAGTAGGAAACGGAGTGAAAGAAGAAGAGAAGGAGAACAACAAGGTAAGAAAACAACAAGACAAGGACAAGACGCCCCCGCCAAGCTCGTGATCCTCGTCTGCGCTCGGGGACGAGAAAGAACCCAAACTACAGGCGATGCGATGGTCATATGCCACTTCTCACGCATTCAAGACACAAAACACAAAACTTGGCCGTCGTGATCCTCGAGGCTGTCCTCGTGTCCATCATTTCCTTGTATTCATCGTCTATGATCGTTCTTATTTTTAATCTCGTCTTCGCACCAAAACAAAACTCGAACCATCCCTCCCTCAATCCAATCCCGTCTCACAATGGTCACGTGAGCTCGGCGTCCCATTTCAGAGCTTCTCCCGTCACTGCGCTCAACGACCTCCACGGGTGCTGACGCCCATTCTATGTCCATTATCGCCCCGGTTCCTCGAGGTGTGTACTATACTCCTTTTTTTTTCTTTCTCTTTTTTCTCTTTTCATGTTCTAATTTGCCTCGGATCAGCATACCCCACAAGTGCCAAATCCGTCTTTTCGCTCGTGCTTAGCGACCTGCCATGCAATCACAACGAATCTCTGACGCGCACTCCAAGAGTCAACCGGGGCCGGGGTGGGGTCCTCCACGCGCACCTCTACCACCCCATCGGCTCGCAAAACTCGCCAACGCGCTCGGCGTTCCTACCCCGTTGCCCGCGATGACCTCGTCTCCTTCATTATCCCCATCCCAGGCCCATTCTGGCCCTTCCACATCGCCACCCAGCTCTGATGTCCCCTGGCGCTCCATCACTCCATCAACCACAACTATGCAATCCAAATACTTGCTGCACGTAATACCCCCGATTCACCTTCCCCATGAAGTCGACTCTTCCGAGGCCATAGAACTCGCACCCCCTCCGTCCACCGCCTCTGGATACCATGCCCAGTTTCGCCGCGGAACACTCGTGACCCTCCAGCCCACCCTCCAAGCACAACTCCTCGTTATTGCAAGGGAATACGCTTTACCCAGCACGATGGGAATCATCCTTTACCTCGTGACGCCGTCCCCACTGAGCAGGCAGAATAGCCCTATGCCTTTTGCTTCTCCGATCTGCGATACCGGCGGAAGTGAGCCAGGTCCAAGGCTCTCGGAGGAGATATGGAAACACATCTGGGTGAGAGTGCTTCGCGCGGAACGAGATGAGGTTATCGCCTTATCGCGAAGTGGGACCCCAAATCCTTTCGGACTTGGTCTCACCGTAGAGTCCAGCGCTCCCTCCCATTCATTGCGTCCATTGATGACGCCCACACGAGCTGAACCACGTCCCCTTGCATATCCGGTCACTCCTTCCACCTCGACCGGTTCATATGTGTCGGACAGTCGGTCTCACGGAAAGTCCGCGGGGGGCTCATCGTTGTCAGAGCCAAATACTCCGGACACCTCTCATTCATCAGATAATGGACCTGCCGGCATCGAACTGCCCGGTTTGAACTCGCACTCGATAATACCCATCCTCGCCAAGGTAGAATTCGATATCGACAGGCGAAAAGCCACCTGGTATGAACCTTGGGTGCGCAGTCGACGTATGAAGAGGGCAGAGAGTCGTTCTAGTCATCGTTCTGACTCTCGGTCGCGCGCTGCTGACTCAAGCAGCTCAGTGGACGAGAAACGAGCACCATATGACCTCAAGTTGGTACAAAGAATGCAGAAACCACCATTTTTGCGCTCCCAGCACGATTTCGACGAAGGAGAACAGCCTGAGAATGGGGAATACGCACCTCTCTCAGAATCTCCCGATGATGATGCGGCCTCACCCATGACTTCCTCTATGCGACGTGATCCACTCGGTGATGTGTTTGGCACTGACGCCGACACTTGGATGGATATTCATGCCGAATCGGACGGCACGGGACGGAAGGCCAAAAATCCTGACGTGGCAGAGCTTGCATTAGACGCAACATCACTCACCGCACTTCCTGAACAAAAAGAAGAGGAAGATGGTGCCAACGATGTTGATGAAGTTCGGGACATCATGCAACGAATGTCTCGTCCTCCAATCAGTATATCGATTCCAAATGCCTCAGAATCGAAACGGAAATCGTCACCTTCCACAACCGTTGGCGGGCGACCCACGCCTTTGGTCCTTGTTCTCAGGTCACCGAAAAACAACTTAACAGACGAAATGACAGATGCAGTAGCACCTAATGACGAAGACGGACTGGCTCTTGAGTTGGAACAAGAGTATCAACGATCACGTAGCCCTGCGGAAGAGAAACGAGTAGGCACTGTATTTGAAGACCTAGACCTAGGTTTGGACTTAGGGGACGATGACGAAGAGGTTGGTTGTTCGTTTCTCGCCCTTCGCCCGTAAGACTGATTGCCTGTTATTACAGTACGACGAGAATGACCCGAACGACCGGCGGCGAAGTCAATATCTCATGAAAGCAAAGCTCGACGAGATTGAGAGGGTGAGCATTACGAAACCGCCAGCTGGGTCGCAACCTGACAAGTGTTTATAGACCCTTGCCCAATTCTCACCTCGACAATTAAAGACAGCAAAGCTGGATGGGGACATGATGACGGCGCATCACCGCAGCCACTCGATTACATCACAATTGCGCACACCACTCGAGTACGTGTGATCCATAACCGTTTCTCGACCCGTTTAATGGAGTTCAGGAGCCCATCAAGTTTCTCGGATAATGTATGGCCGTCTGTCCCCTATACTTCCGTGACCAAGGCAGCAAATGAATCTCCTCTGAGACCTGCAAATCTCCTTCCTTCACCACCAGTACTGGCTTTGAATGGCGTATCTACTGCTGCACCCAAGGCATTCATGTCTACATCTGGTCCTTCTACTCTACCGACAGAAAGTCAGGTACGACGTCGGGAACTCGAACAGGGTATATATCCTGTGACGGTGTCTCCGACTTGCCAAGTAGACATCGCCGCCGATTCTCCGATTCCCCTCTCTCCTGATCCATTTGGCCGTCATCCATCTCTCTATGAAGTCGATACTACGCCCGTGCAAAGCTACTGGGACCCCGTGGCGCAAAAGGTCTCTTATGAACCCCCTAGCTCCACCTCCCCGATGTCGTCGATAGACGACGGTTCCGGGTCACACACCTCGGCGACTCCCTCTAGTCGCTTCTCTGCTGATTCGTCGGGTGTAGTAGAACAAGGCGACAAAACCGTCAGGTCGACTGCCCCGCTTGTGAGCGTGAAAGGTCTGAAGAAGTTGTGGCGCAGGAGTAAATCATCATCTAATGCTCTCCCACCTCCAACGCCTGGAAGGACCTCCTTCCAGATCTCTGGATCCCCGCAACCACCTACCCCAGCCGATCAACTCATAGGACTACCTGTTCCAAGCACCTTCATAAGAAGCCCGAACGGTAAAGCGCATGTGGGACATTCACAGATTGATTCAATATCTAGACCCTCTCTCTCGGGTTCTCGACCTAGTCTACCGCCTTCCTTGCTTGATGCACCATCACCGGAGAAACCCAGTGTTCGTAAATCCATACTCAAGTCTTGGAAATCCGTTACTGGTGCTGTGTCCCAACAACCAGTGAATGGATCTGAGCCCCGCAAGAGTTCTGAACGACCGATCTCCAATGAGACGATTAAGCCAAGACGGCCGAGTGTCTTAGATGGTGGTATACCACCTAGTCCTCAGCTTCCCGAACAGTATCTCCCATCTAAGCATGTTCGAACCGGGAGCAACCTACTTGAGCGACGGAAGTCGGCCTTGCGGTCAGGGATAGTTCCGGGCCACCAATCATCAGCATCGCACGACCTATTGTCAGCGGCCCCGTCTACATGGTCCCCCGTCGCCATGCAGACGCCGTGGTCTGCATCTCCGTTTCAATCACAGTTCCTCACCCCTTCCCGCGATTCGCAAGCAGGCAGCCATGAGACCTCGCAGTTCGAAATCATCCCTCCGAAAGTCCACCCGAATCTGACATATCCATACATGACGCTTGACCAGGAGTAGCCACCTATGATTGATTTGTTCGCTTTTTTGGTTCCCTCCACGATACGATATGGTGATACACGAGTATTTTTGCTAACACTTTCAAATCGGACGTTGATAGACCCCCAGGCCAATTTCCTCTCACATCTCCACACATCTACCTATATTAGCCAGATTCATCTTGCTTGCCTTGCTCTGTTGTTATTCGCTTAATTCTGTATATTCTTGGTCCACCACATTCACACTCCCTGGGTGCACGCCTGACGCATGCTCAGGTTAGACGCCACACTGCACCGGGGAACGACCTCCGCTGCCCATCGACTGACGTCCCTGGTGTGTCCACCGACGGCGGCACTACGATGTTCCTTCTTGGCTCTCACGCGGTGACGGAGACAGCAAAATCATCCGCGGATTTGGCGGTCATGTGCCCTGCATCGATGCTGGGTTGTCAAACACTGTGCTGCCTGCCAGGAGACGGGCAGCATCAAGTCAACAAGCAAGTGTGCAAGATCGCATCCGATGTAACAAACCTACATGAAATCAATGAGTTCTACCACATACCGCCGCTTCATCTTGAGGAAACATACCAAGCATCCCGCGGCACGAGCCCTACCTCATTGTTCCTGAGCTTACGGGATTGTACATTGCAAGGGTTGTCATAACTTGTCAAGAGCCCTTGCAGCTGCAGATGGGTATGAGCTCGGATTCTGCTGTGATCAGCACTCGAAACAATGGCCAAGCAGAACTTGACCTGGGCAACGGCGAGTTCGATTCTTGGAAAGATGGTTCGGTTGCGATAGTCTGTTGACGCCTTGATCAGATGGGTCACCGAGTGTCCAGTAGCGCTGCTTACACAAGCACATTCGATCCAACGTCGTCAAGTGAGACCAAGTTGTCAATGAACTGAGGGTTCTCCCTACAACTTGGACTGTCATTCCCTCTATGCAGGGCTAGTGACTGCGGTTTGACCACTAGGTCAGTGATGTGACTCACGACACGTCCACAAGGGACATTCAGGGGAGATTGCGCCTCGTGGTTGCCGCCGTGCCACGCTTGGACTTGCTGGCACTATTACTGCAGTTGGGTACTCGCTCCGTCCATGATGACTTACTACACGTTTGCCAGTTCCCTCGCTGTTCGGACCACATGGTGGCTGCTGCGCCTTGCAGGGACTAACTTTTGATGAAAAACGGAACCTTCTTAATGACCTCCATCATTCGTTTCCCTATCCTTTTGAGCTTCTCTCTCCTGAATTTGTTCTGAGTTTGTACTTTGTTCGCCCATGATTCGGAGGCTACTGCATTTACTGAACGTACTCGTGGCGTCGCCACTGGTGAATCGTGGAGGGTACACGGCTCCCGTTACTGGTCCTCCGCTTTCCTCGCATACAGCGTCAATCAATGCTTCTGCGGTCTGCCTAGAGATTGCATCGTCAGTCTCGGCGGCCTCAGAAGTATTCTTCAATGGTCCGAGCTTCTGCAGTGTGTGGTGCATATCGCTTTAACACGCATCTCCAACAGGAACAGAACCATATCCCAAGGACATTAGCCATTTCGCTGTCTCGAGTACCCAAGAAGCCATGTGTTCAGTCGAGCCTGGCACGCTTGAAGACGTTGGCATTGCTGTGAGGACCATTCTCTGCACCGGTGTGCTTCTTCTGATGGTGATGGTGTCTTCGCATCGCGTTCGACCCGACAGCTTCGGATCTTGGGAGAGACTAGATGTCCGTTCGCCGTCAGTTCGAAAGAGTGTCGCTTATTGTTCATGCCACTCACTTCGTGTCCATGTTGCACAGGTCAAGGGCGGTGGGCACACCTTGAACAAAGGCTTCTCTTCTACTCTCGGCGTACAAATCGCATTGTACCGTTTCTCGAATGTGACATATGACAATGATACACAAACAGCCACAATAGGGGCAGGTATGATTTGGGATGACGTCTATGCCGCTCTGGAACCTCTTGGAATGAATGTTGCGGGGGGTCGGGTCTCGGGAATTGGCGTGGCTGGCTTCACGCTCGGCGGAGGTAAGTCGGCCTGTTTGTGCATGCTCAGGCTGTGGGTCAATCTGATGGACGATCTCATCGCCGCATAGGGTACTCTTGGCTCGCAAATCAATACGGTTTGGCCGTTGATACTGTGGAAGCATTCCAGCTCGTATTACCCAACGGTACTGTAACAAACGTCAATGCTTCCCATACGGACCTATTCTTTGCATTGAAGGCATGGTTTCCCGTCCACTTAACTTTTAGTGGCGTATTAACCTGTCTGCAGGGCGGATTTAACAACTTCGTAAGTAGTACACACGTACGTTCGGTAATGACTTGGGGAAAACTGTCACAACGTAGGGTATCGTGACGCAATTCACGTTCAGGGCATTCCCACAAACGCAAGTTTGGGTAAGTGAATTCTTCCACATATTAGCTGTCTGAGTCCAACAGCATTGCTTCCGATGAAAGGGTGGCACCATCACCTACAATACAGCCGATCAGTTGACGAAAGCTACCGCTAAATTTATGGCCAATAACAGAGACCCAAAGGCAAATATGATCACCTCGTACGGGTATAGTCAAGCGGGGAACGTGAGCCAGGTAAGTGTGAGAAATCCCAGTTGTCCGTGTGCGATTTTTGGTCCAGCACCGTCGCCACTGCCCCATATGTCGCAATTAAGAGTTAAACTGACAGATTAATAGATAGTTAATATTGCCATTTTGTTCTATAATGCACCATCACCGCCTGCTGGTCTGTTCGATGACTTTTTGACTAATAACAGTGACACGGAGGTTTTCACCCGGTCATTCTTGTCCCTTGTCCAATCTTCGAATGCGAACTCGACCTGGGGTCTACGGTGAGGTCACCTGGCAACCGTATTTCCAGTCAACCGCTCACAAGTGTAGAGGATCCTTCAACACGATATCTGTGCTTACATATTCTGAAGAACTTTTGCAAATGATGGTAAATGAAACAATCGTGAGTTCCCGATGGTTGCAGCTCCTCGTGTCCTTATTCTGCCAATTATTAGTTACAAGGAAGCACACTTCCCCTAAATTATGGATATGCCAGTTTCAGTGCTGAGCCTTACTTACCAAATGTTTATAACCATACTACTTCGCCGTCCGCGTGGCCGCCGTCGAGAGCTGTTCCTTTCTCTGCCCTCAGCATGGTCTTTGGGTGGATGGGGGATGGGACGACCGATGATGCGATTATCCAGGGGATGAAGGAAAGTGCAGCGAGGCTCCAGGCAAGCGCAGGACACACGGAGGAACTACCTCTATATGGAAATTATGCCCCCGCTAATACACCCCTCGAGGCGATATACGGGGTAAACGTCGAAAGGCTGACAAGCATTAAAAGGGTAGTGGACCCCGAAAACGTGATGGGGCTCGCTGGCGGGTTCAAATTTTAAGCGGTTTGGTGAAGGACGCCTGCTATTTAGGATTATGATATTAGGTCTTTAGTTGTAGAACTACTGGTAATTGTATACGGGCCCGGACCTTGTTCTCTATGGTCATCTGGTATGCTGATTCCCCACTCGCGAGACAACCGAAATGGCAAAAGGTAGTACACACTCCGGGACTGGGAGCAACATTTGGCACCTGGGACTGAACCTAAGATGAAACAATTTGATTTGACTTGTCAGGGCGGAAGGAATTTCCAGTTCCGACAATAGAAGTCAAGTTGAGAGCGTTGGTCCTACGTACGACCAAGGCGGTGAGCAGTGAGCACGACCCAGTGCATGGATGATGCCGATCGTCGTCAGATCGCGTACATCGTGGTTAATCTCTGTTGGCGGGACGGCCCAAAAATCCTGAACGTCGTGATCCCAGTGACTCGGGGTTCATTAGCAGCAGTGGTTCAGCGAATCAGGTGCGGGCTGGAGGGACGGCGCGTGTGAGCGACGAGGCGACAAGGAGTGCTCGGTCTTCTTCTACTCGATCCGACCGTAAGTGGGCACCACTGCCTTTTCCTCACACACTAGTTCGCCATGTGGGTGCGGTATGTGGACAAGTGGGCGAGGGATAGAACATAATACGGGTTAGAGAGTCGCGTCTCGTGCACTCCCACGAGCTATCGGCTGCCAGCCCACTCAGGGGTCCGACCTTCACTCTTTCGATGGCCCTTGAGTCACTCAAAAAGTCTGGAATCCGAGTCATTGATCTGTACCACCTGCCGTCCGCCTGCCGGTCCAGCATGCGTGATATCCAGGACCTGTGTGTCTTTTAGGGTTTGTCCAGGGGACCCTAGGTCACCAAACACCAAACCGAACGAACTACTCTCTTCATTCCGTACTAATTCTGGCAGCACCTCACAATGCTTTCGCTCACACTCGACCATTTACCGCGGCCGAAGCCTCTTGGAACATTCCGTGGACACAGTGAGATTGTATGGTCCGTCATTTTCTTCCCAAGCGGAAGAGAGTTCGCTAGCGCTTCCAACGACGGTTCCATTCGCCTCTGGAACCTCGACCATACATCTGAAGTAATTCTGGGAAACGGAAACGCCCCCGTTTTTTGCCTTGCTTTGTTCCCGGACGGAAAACGACTTGCCAGTGGTGGCCTTGATAGATCCATCAAAGTCTGGGATATCGACGTCCTGGGGACGGTCGAAGGCCCTTGGAGGGGCCATACAAGCAGTGTCAGATATCTTGACATCTCCGCCGACTGTCGTTACTTGGCTAGTGGATCATTCGATCATAAAGTTAACATTTGGGATACTAGAAGCGGACACGTCGTGCGAGATGAATCCCACCTAACTGGTGACCAGAAGATCAACTGCGTCAAATTTTCGCAAAAAGACTGCAAATTACTCACGGGTTCAGGGGATGGTTGTCTCCGCATCTGGAATTGGGAGTCGGGAGATTTGCTCGTGGGTCCAATACAAGCAGACGACATGCCAATCTGGGCAATCGCTTGGTCACACGATGAAACCCAAGTACTCTCTGGCTCAGGCAATGGTGTCCTCTGTCGCTGGCGTGCCTCGACGGGCCGTATCGTCGGCGAGCCTGTCCATGCGCACAAGAGTATCATCTACTCTTTGTTCTTCTCTCATAATGGTGGCTGCTTGGCGAGCGCCTCCAGCGACTCTACAGTCAAAGTATGGAATGCCACCACATTCCAGCAGATGGCGGTTCTAGAGCACCCCGACGAAGTCAATTGTATCGCTTTCTCGAGCGACGACCGACTCCTAGCTACAGCTTGCAGCGACTCCTCAGTTTACGTTTGGGAGATACCTCAAGCCAGCTTGGATTCGGGTCTTGTGATAGATAAGGAATGTGATGATGCCTCGCTACTTGAGGTAAGCTTTGCTGAGTCAATTGGTGAATGTTACTGTAACCATCTGCTGTCAGCGGCCAATCGTAAAACCCATCGAAGGCGATGTCGTGGTGGAAAATAAGGGGGGATCCGAGACGGACATCGAAAGGCTCAGAGAAATCTTGGGTGTAAGTCGAAAACATGTCATCCAGTTGGTTTTGGCGAAGCTGAGTCCTATAGCAGACAAAATCCTCACCTTTCCCGCCACAAAGCACAAAGCTCGACAAGAAAAGGCCAATAGAAGTTGTGACACGTACCGCTGGAGAAGAGAGGGATCACCCCGGCTTTCCACATCCTCACTCCCGATATCTAGGTGGTGTTAGCAGCATGCAAGAACCAAAGAAACCGAGGCGCAAATTATCACAAATGATCAAAAGAGCATTTACGAAATCTTGCAAGGTATTCTCACTTTATACACAAGAAAACTTGCCTTTTGTAACATTCCCTATGTAGTTTTTATCCAGCCTCTGGTGATATTTCAACAATTGATCATGCAACATGGAGTCTCTGGGCGAATCGGGGCTCTTAAAGCACGGATTAGGCCCATGGATTGTTCTTGGTTTATGTCTCGGAGATTATATGTATGTCATGTCTGGGTGGGAGCACTTCGATGGCTGGGGGTGCTAAGGACGTAAGAGTAGGCTCTACACACACCTTAGCCCCGCATGGAATACACCGTCCCACATAACAGTCAGCCCAGACTGACTTTGGTATTGCTTGGACTACTGCATCCGCAGAGCATGCCGCAGAAGGCGTATAAGTTACCACTGTAACATCATGTCAGTAGCGTTACATTAATATTAGTCTTTATCACACGATAACGGGTCTACACGCCAGTCCCCTATTTGATTTGAATACATCAGTTTTCAGGGTCTACATCGGAATATGCGCTGTCGACTGCAATCGGCTGCAATCGGCTTTCGATGAGGGCGTTCAATCCAGTCTGTGTCAAGGAGTAGAATTCAATGGGGAAAGAAAGAATGATCGGCGAACCACACGTTCTCTCCCCAGCAATGGGCCAAATTCTGCCAGCCGAGCTTCAGAAGATGAGTCCAAAATAGTCTCCAGCGGTTGGTTGTACAGCATCACGAAAGCTGCAAAGGCGTTCATACCATGTAGACTAGCAAGGAGAGATTCTCCCTAGGATAGACCTGCATCAGTGACACATGCAAATAGGTCCCAAAATACAATCAGAGCACGTACTTCGCGTTCTTGTTCCTCCAACCATTCCCTGTCGTCCCATCTCATTCCATAGTCTCGTTCCATTGATGCCGCGCATGCTTCCTCCCCGAAACATCTCACGAATCTCGCAATCTCTTCGACATTGTTCGCGAATGCCCAGGTAACCACACATCTTGGGTTCATACTACCACAGCCTTCCGCAATCCCGAGGTTTCGTCTGAGCTTCTTGACGGCTTTGCATATTGGAGAGGTGTAGGCGTATGGAATGGGTCTATTGACCTGCGAATGATCAGCCCTATAGCTCTGTATGCTTGGGAACCCCTCGAAGATCACAAGGAGGTTCGGATAGTGCCATGACTCCCCAGAGATTCGTTCCATTGCAGATTCAATATTTGACGGTAACGCGAGTAGTGGCATGATCAACACGCTATAATCCAGATCAATGATGACATCCGTGCCACCGAGGTCGTAACGTTCGATGAGGACGACTCGGCAATCATGACCCTGCAGCTCATGGACCAATGCGCGCTTCTGGATGACGTTCATAGAAACGAGGTAACGGTGGGCTGCTGCGGCAGGGATCCATTGCCCTGGAAGACAAACTGTGTGCTGATCGAATAGGTCATCGGGAGCGGCTCGCGGAGCCGTTTGTTCAGGAACATCTAGCGTTTGATTAGGCGTGGGTGAGTCATTTCGGGTCTCTAAAGGCTGTACTGTGCTCGGTGTAGCTTTGTTGCAGAGCCCGATGAACGTATAGAACAGATCTTTAGAGGATGCCGGGACAAGATCATTCAGTTTGCGCCGCTTAGTTGCCCTAGGGTTTGTCTGCTCTTGTTCTCCTATTGAAACAAGTTTGTGTTCTGCGCGCTTAGTGTGGCAGCCGCTTGGGGTTGCTGGAGGTACATCTTGGGCCTTTGAATGCGTGAGGACGTCCGAGGGCTCGAGGGACCGAGCTTGCGACGCAAACGAGAGTGGCTCGAAAGGTGGAGTCTGGGATTCAGGGAGGTCAAAGTAACAGCTCCAATCGTACGGTTTTGCCAGGGAACCAGGTTGATAGCCGGCCGGCTGACAGTCGCTTACGTCCCAGGGAGGTATATTTTCCTTGTTTTCGCCTCGGTCGTCGTCGACACTCTCCTGGGGTGTATTTCGGCCATGCGGCAAATTGTTCTGAAACGGGCACACGAAGCGTGCCGTCGAGGATTCGTTGGTCGGAAACTTGCAAACGATATTGTCCATGTCGACTCTCGAATCGTCGGAGGGATAACCATGACCTCGGGTCTGGAATTCCACAGGATCAACCGTGTTTGATGGGCCCTGGTATTCATGTTGAAGTAGGCCTTTGCCGCAGGCCAGGATATCATGTCCACCATTGTAGGACCGAAGTGAACAGTGCTGCTCGGAGTCTGATTCGTCTCGTGCCTGAACTTGTATTCTAGAACTTGACGCCCTCAGCCTCTCCCGACGTGTGAGCAGGAAGCCGATGTGATCGTTTCCCTCTTCTCGCTGAGGGGCAGGGCTCATCCCAAATTCTTCGCATCCACGTGGAAGGTTCGGAATTAAAGCTGCTTGAGCACCTTCGGCCGATGTCGGAGCGACGCTTAGGTTGAAGAGGGTTCGAACTCTTTCTTCGTACTTCTCGTCGTGGTATTCTAGTAATTCATCTAGTGGCTGAATGGATTTCGCGATTCCTGCAACATCTTCGTCAGTTGGGATTGTTTTCCCAAAGTTAAATGGCCTAAAAAGGAGGCAAGACATCAGTATAGGCAAGGGAGTCGGGATGGCGAGGATCACGGCAGGCGGGGGAGAGTAAGCGAACCTCCATGAAAGGTCAAGTGCTAGAGGCTTTATTCCTTTAACCGGCCTCAAAAACGATGCAAGACCGAGGGGGTTACTTCCATGACGAGCAGCTTTCAGACGACCGGCCTCGCTTATTATCCTGATAAAGGTTTGCAACCCCTCAGGGAAGAGAATGGGTTCTCTTGGATGTGCTGTCGGAGGTGGCATGTTCGGGACTAAATTTCAAGTCAGCATGCACACCCACGGACAGGGGCCAATAATAGTTATCGAGGGAAGTCCGATGAAACACACGACGTGCATAATCGATTCTATTATTTTCAGCTCACCATCCATCAGCATGATGTCTCTGTCGTCCAGTTTCTCCTCTATAATATAAGAAAGGGGATCTTGTGGCGTGGATATGTAAATAGTTGCAACTGCGTCGTCGAATTCCTGTGCTCCTAAGTCTTCGACAGGGTTAGCAAAGTCAGCCGACGTCTTCTCACCGGATCGTTCCTCGGAAATGGACGGAGGCTGCCCAAGTAATGAATCTGAGGTGTCTTGACCATGGGAGAGGGGGCGAGGGGAGTGCATGCCGGGCTTGACATCTCGCAGCTGGGATGTGATTGGTGTGTGAGTCTGCGCCATTGGAATAGGAGCGGAGATGAAAGAGGTGATAAAGAAGCCTGGACTTGTCATGTCATGGGGATAGAAGGATCGTATCAGGTATTTATTCGCGCGAAAAAAAGAACCCGGATCCCAACCAACCTCTTTACCCCCGTCAGCAAGTCAGCAGTATTGTTAAAATTGGCGCATTCATCAATCGATGTATTTTTGTGTCCATACTTGCGTATGCGAGGGATCTCTACTTCGTCTAGGAGGGTCATCGGTTGTCGATGCCCAAAAAGGGAGAATTGGCGCACCCATTTTGGCTGCCATGAGTGACGTCGCCGGTGTGCCAAGAGGAGATACGTCCCATAGTTCATCAATTTCGTCACCAATTGAGGAACGTAGAGAGCATGGAGGGGGTGAGGAAAATGTTAACGTTGCTAGATATGACCGAAGTGCGAAGTCAGTTCATGTTTCGAATTCACTGAGGCAATGAACCCACACCGCCCGCTGATAACCTCCATATGGCAGCTGTTGATATCGCCGTCCTCGCCATATATCAACTCGGGTGATGCCTTCTGGACCATAGACACCAAGTCGAGGAAACGAGCTGGGTTGCTTATGCCGTTGTTCGTATCATCCCTGACCGTGTGAGTAAGCACCTGTGCAACTCGAGGAAATAACGGCGGAGAGTCTAGGCCAAGAAGGCAGCGGGGCGGTGATTCATGGCCCAAAAACTCAGGCACATTAGCCGTGTCTTCAAAAGAAGAGACGAATTTCTTTGTGGAAGGAAGTAAGACTGATTGAAGAAATAGTCGTGTATGTGTATTGGTGGCATGATCAAGCTTGTAGTGAAGATCCCTATAGAAGGCACACATCAGTCATGAATCCCACGCGAAACACAATAAACCGTACAAGACATCGTCGACGGGTAATGTAGGTAAATCCTCTATGCTGTATACTGAAACTGCTTCAAGATCAAGAAACGCCGCCAAAGCAGAGTTTGAGCGAGGGATTAATTCTCCGTAGTTCGTACAGCCTAGTCTTGGAGTTTCGCGTTTAGCGCGCGCCGAGAGGACGGGAGAAGATAGGGGTTTGATCATCGACGATACTTTCATGTCTGACAGATATAGGGTTCGATCAAACGGTGCATATATGCACGGAGGGAACGCACAATGATCCTCCTCGTACCAGCACTTTTCAGACCGGAGATCTTGCGGATCGAAAGGAGGGAAAAAGGTCCGAAGGTACCTAACACGTTCCGATGATGTGACCCATTTCTCTTCCGGAGGGGAGAGGTCAAGAGAATCCAAGAGGTGTGAGAGGTGTTCGAACGGATCTACGGGAAGGAAAAATGATGTTGCATCTGCCATGGGCACATACTCGAGATTTTGAAGGAGAAGCTAGATGATTCGATCAGCCTGCAGTTAAATTGTGAGAAGGATGTGAATGACCGACCTCCTCGACGGCCTTCTCAGTAAACGCGACATGGTCGGATGTGAGATGAACGCGTGCGTACGGCAAGAGCACTTCACGTATATGCCTGCGCAAACGGAGTTCGTTGGCCGAGTTGATGTCGAACGAGTACGGATCCATGGATCTTGCGAACGGAGCTGAGATGCTGGTGCTGGGTTATGTGTCCTTGTTTATCGTGTCAACCAGCCTCCAGTCAACATTCTCGCCGTCCTGCAAACAGATTTAAGAGAGTCACGCCAGTATAGTTGATTTATCCCTCCACTCTGGCGATATATAGTTAGCGAGCAAAGACCCGCTGCAAAGTCTCCAACCCAGCCGCCGGAGATCACACCGCCTCGTATGGCTTGTCTTGACGCACCACTGGCACCGGTGAGCTCGCAAGAGATGCAACAACACACCAACAGCGCTGAGAAATAAAATTTGCATCCCATTGACTAGGATGAAGAATCGACATGGAAAAGCTGATGTCATTCCCTCTAAAAACAATAATAACCATCTGCCTAAAAGATACGATACGTTAGTATTGCGAACGGGGTGAGACAAGGGAGATAAAGGGTCAGAAAATGGGAATGTGTTTTAACCATGTGTATGTCTACAAGACTAATCGATTTCACATTTGCTCATCACGCAGCAAATATCGAATTTCCGGGGTAAAAATGAATGAAACTCACCTTTTCGCCTTTCCGAAACTCGGCGTGCTAACATTGAGAAAGAAAAGAGCAGCCGATCGATGAATCTAATCCTAACAAGACATGGAGAAGACGAGTAGGTTTCAACTTTGTTTGGTTCTATTTGCAGGTACAGACATGATTAATACGTACTGGACCCGTCCAAGACATTCCCTCGGAATTATGAAAAGCGGAGCACAGTACAAGAATAAAGACCAAGTGCTAACGTTGTCTAATATACGATATTAATTCTATCGATGCAGAAAGTCCGGTGCACATGTAATGGGTTTGAAACTCCAGAAAGAGTGGGGTGATGCGTGAATACGAGATACTATGCAACTTACGTCCGTGCTTCGAACAAGGTGATTGTATTGGGGGGGGACATTATGCTGTGAGAAAATGTTCCAGAAAAGATACGCTCGTGCGCAGAGCATATACAAAGGCAATTGGTGAAGTGATTGCCAGTAGGACAAAGGCAGACAACAAACTCCTGGGCAAGGGCTTAAGAGAGTAACTTGGAGCTGCGAAAATAATGGAGTCAGGCCAAGTGCAAGAAGGACGGCAAAGGACATGCCTGTGATTGTTGGAGAAGGTGACGGCGGAAAATAAGTGACCTTGGTGGGATGCAGGGTTGAACGAGTGAGAATGTCATCATGGATGGCAAGGTCAAGCTGGAGTTGAAGGCCAGCGAGAGTGATTGGCGAGATTTCGGGATCACCAGCAGAAATGGACAATGGAACGATCGAAACGTCACTATCGAATTCCCAGTTTCTGTGTGACGTGGAATGCACAGCAGTCCAACCGAAAGTGGAGAGCACGCGAGAAACTAGAGCGTCAAGATCTGCGTTACTGGCAATCCGTATAACCGCGTAAGGGAAGGAGGGGTCCATGGATGCGTAAGCGGCAAGGGTCTGTTGGACATGGGCAAGAAAATAAGCGGGAGGTTCTCTATCACCGATGGGGGAACGTGGAGAGTGATCTAGTTCAAGGCAAGAGTTGTCAACGTGGGTTGTCTTCCAGGATGGGGGCGCCGGCGCGAGGCCGATGGCCGTGCAGCGACAACCTCGTCCTGCTTGCACGACTGGCCAGTCAGCGACATGTGGACCGTAGACGTGGGCATAGTAAGATTTGCAGTCGTTACAAAGGGCAGAGAGTGCGGATGAGAGAGAAGCATGGAGAGAATCGAGGAGGGCGCGGGCGATGTGTACGCGAAGGTGAGTGCGAATCAGGAGATGCAGCTCCGATGGAAGGGGGACGGGGAAGGGGAAGTGGGAATGGCTGGTGATGGTGGGATGTAGGTGCGTGAGGATGGCGTGGATGAGGGAAGTGCGGGAGGTGCGAAGAGACGACATGAGATGACGAGGAGGAGGAGGAGGAGGTATGGGGAGAGATGCTTAAATAAAGGGGGGGGATATGAGCGAGGAGTGCGGAGATGAGATTCATCACGAATCTCTTCATCAGCTCAATAGAGAAGTTAATGCCATCGAAACCCTAACCCCAGATTAGGTTCGTCTCTCTCACCACCATTATGTTCCTTCCCCGTTCTCGCCTTCCCTCCACACGGGCCATCTCGACCTGGCCAGCCCTGCATCTCGTCCCACCAGATCTCACCAGAGAGTCCGCAGAGTTCAATGCTCGCGTTTCACACCTCACCCAGTACTTTTCTCGTCCACGTTTCGCCAACATTTCTCGCCCCTACTCTCCGCGTGATGTCGCCCTCAAACAGGGCTCTGCCCCCGTTCTTCCCCTCCCTGCATCACTTCTGTCCGAAAAGCTGTTTTGTATACTCCAGCATGCCAGTGAAAGCAGTTTACCCGTCCACACAATTGGTGCCATCGATCCCGTACAGATGACTCAGATGGCCCGTCATCAACAGGCTGTCTATGTATCCGGCTGGGCTGCCTCCTCCCTTCTCACCACAGGCAGCAACGAGGTCGGTCCCGACTTTGGGTATGCATTACTTCTTGTCCCATACTCTCCCATTAACATGATCAAGTGACTACCCATACACTACAGTTCCGAATCAAGTACAACGTATTTTCCGCGCCCAGCAACTGCACGATAGAAAGCATTACGATGAACGGATGTCCGCTTCCGAAGAGGTACGCACGAATATGCCGTATATCGACTACCTCCGTCCCATCATTGCAGATGCCGACACTGGGTACTTTTTCCTCTCAATCGCTCCGCGGGGTGATACTTACAACTTGCTAGCCATGGTGGCCCCTCCGCTGTCATGAAATTAGTCAAGCTCTTTGCTGAATCCGGCACTTCCGCTATTCACCTCGAGGACCAACTCCATGGCGGAAAAAAGTGTGGTCATCTTGCAGGAAAAGTTCTTGTACCCCCATCTACGCATGTTTCCCGTCTCGTAGCTGCCCGTTTTGCTCTCGATATGTTGGAATGTCCCATGTTAGTAATTGCGCGAACTGATGCCGAAAGTGGGAGACTTCTCAGTTCAACCGTAGACGCTGGGGATCATCCGTACGTTATGATTTTCTGCCATGTCTTCTGTGCTACAATGATCGATAATCTGCGTGCAAACAGATTCATTCTAGGCACAACTACGCCCGGACAGCCCCTTTCTGAGGCTCTTGCAGGGGCCGCCGACGCTGCTGACGCTGCACGTATCGAGAAGGCATGGGATGCCACCCATCCATTGATGACGTTCGACGATGGTAGATTCACATTTTCCCACCTCTCATCCGACTGACATATATTTTATTAGCCGTAAAATGCGCACTTCGAAGCAGTCCTTCCATATCCTCGCCCGATTCCGCTTTTGAGCACTATAAGTCTCGCGTCTCTGGAAAGTCGAACTTCGAGTCTCGGAGAGCGGCCAAAGAAATTCTTGGTACGGACATCTTCTGGGACTGGGATCGTGCGTGTTCTACTTCGTGTCCTTGTTTCAAGCCGTTCACGTACGATCCAACCAGTTCCGCGCACGCCGGAAGGTTACCATCGCCTTCATCCTGGTCTTGCTCCTGCCATCTCCCGTACGCTTCGGTATGCGCCTTACGCAGACCTTCTCTGGCTCGAGACCTCGACGCCCGATCTGGAGCTGGCACGTTCGTTTGCCAGGGAAATCAGAGAAAAGACGGGTCAGAAGAAGTGGATGGTGTACAATCTCAGTCCAAGCTTTAATTGGTTAGGTAGAGGGTTCACAAAGGATGATTTGAAGAACTTTATCTGGGAACTAGGAAAGGAAGGGTAAGTACTGACCTCGGCTCGGCTTCATTTTTGCTTCGTGTTCACGCGGGGATACTTCTTGTAGATTCGTCCTTCAGTTAATTTCGCTCGCAGGAGTTCATAGCAACGCTGTCATTACAGGTATACTTCAGTTCATCTTTCCATGTGTTCTTCTGATGTGCTTTGCAGCTGAACTAGCAGAACGCTATAAGACTGAAGGAATGCTTGCCTACGTCGAGCTTGTCCAGCGTAAAGAGAAGGAAATTGGATGTGACGTGCTGACGCATCAGAAGTGGTCAGGAGCCAATTACGTGGACTCTATCATTCAGACAGTTTCAGCAGGATCCTCGAGCACGTCCGCGATAGGAAAGGACTCGACGGAACACGGGTTCTAGAGGCGCCCTATAAGGCATATTAATAAATGTATAGGCTAGCTTCCACTTTAGCAACTTGAGTCTGAAATGTCAGCCATGTCAATATACAATAAGCGCGATTTTGTACAGAAGTAGAAGTCGCACAAACGGATCTTGGTGCAGATCGAAAGCCTTTGTTCCAATAGTGGATTGTTCCACAGATCCGCCTATTCATTCAGGTCTTCCCGGACATCGCACTACTTCTTTGAAAGTGTTATGGAAAGACCATGTACTAGTTCTCCGAGTGCGATGGTACACGTATACAGCGAGATTGGGACCGTCACTATCCCTTCTTGTTATTGACTTGGAGTTCATACCGTCAACTTCGGAACACCCTAGGCCTGTCGGTACTGCCAGTAGAGAATGGGATACATAATCAAATTGAAAGGAAGCTGGGGCCCGATGGATCTCGTGAGGATCGACCCACGTACACTCTGGATGCTTCTGGTGACCAGAATGACTAGGACTCGCGCCAGTATTTTACTCTACTCATGTGCGTGAGTCAGGTAAGCGAGACAACATTCCCTGTCGCCTCATTGTCCTTCATTCAAGATAAACCACCTGCCAAAAGAGACGTGCTACGACGGAAATGGAAGTTAGCGTGCGTAGACAATACACACCCCTAAGAAGATGATGCCGTCCCATGCCATGCCATGCCATCGCCAAGCACTTGCCAGCGTACTGGCATCGACAAAATTAGGATTCGCCTTGCAGCTTGGGAAAAGGGATGTTCAGAACCTGATCTGTATCGTCTCGCTCATTGAGAGGGATAGAACCTATCGATTCCGGCCCTTGTCAGGGAATGTCCACTGGACGAGCAAGAGTAATGAAAGGTGGTATTCGTTGCAATTCCAGAAGCTCCCTTGTGCGACGCAACTGGCTCAAGAATGGCCTCGTGGAGCGCACAATGACTACGAATGGCTGTGAATGGAAAAGGTAACCCACCCGGAGTTAAGGACGGCTTGTACGCGGCTGGCCGCTAACAAAAGCAATATATTAAGACGGAAGGAATCAAATGGATCTCCAGATCCGATCCATTCCATTATACTTTTTCGATATTCGGCGGGACTAGGGCTTCTACTCGGGTGATTTTAAATATCTTCACTTGAAGCTCAGCATCCACCTGATCGGGAATCTGTAACAATAGATTTCCAGCGATATCCTGAATAACTTCTTCTACCTTCAACACCTTTTCTGGGTTAATATAAAGTCATTAATAGGTGGTGGGTGTGCGTCAGCGATAACCGATAACACACCGATCTCGCCAAGAAAGCATGCTACTGTTTTTTCATTCCGTACAGTGAGTGCGATGAACGCCAATCGAACATGCTCGAATGAAAGAGCAAGAGAGATGGTCTTCACGAGCGGAGATATGAGGATGGGATCAAATACCTCTCGGCAAAGGGTAATCAGCCTGACCATTTCTAAGACCCAGGAGTTGGTACCGACTTACGACATCCGCGCCGAGTACAATGTCTACCCCGACTCCACTGAAGAATGTCCTCATATTTTCCAGATCCGACAATGAATCCAACCAGTCCAATGATTTGTAATGTATATTTGGATGTGACGAGGATTTGTCTGTAGGACGCTCAATTGGGAACAATGTGTGTGTCACCAAACTTACTGCAATGCAATCTAACATTGTTTTTACAGCGCGCAAGTACGGTGGAATCTACATCAGTCAGGTAAATTGATGGCGCGCTGCGATGAAGGGGTGCTGCGGCACGGAGCTGCAAACTTGCAACTAGTATACCGATAAATCCGGTCCCACTGCCCAACTCGAGCACGTTGCCGGTTTCAACATGGTCTGCCCATCAATTGTGTATGTGGAAGCGGTGGAAGTCAGTCGCTGTTGCAACTCACAAGGGTGTTGGATGAGATATCGTGCAAGCGTCAGACTTGCCTTCCAGGTTCTGAGGCCTGTTGTCCCAGCTTCAATGGTGGTGCGCGACTCAAGAAGGGTAATCATTTCAGATTGGTCTACCTCCACTGCGTGACCAGGAAATTTCCAGTAGTGCGTGATGAATGATGTGGTTGGCGTCTTTGAGCTGTTCGACATGATGTACTAGTTTTACGATTCTGTAGTTGTCAAACATAATGCGTACCACGAACCGGTTATCAGTGACAGATAGTGTGCGTATATACGCTCATCGATTTCATCATCCTGAGAAGTGAGATGAGGCGAGCCAGGATCGTGGTCAGTCGATGGATACCTCATTGTTGCGGGATAAGCATTCAAGTTGAGCGAGTGCCCACTTCCAAAAGCCTTGTTGATACCCCACTGATGGGGGGTATTGTTCCAGATGACAATTCAAGAGTATCTTTCTCAGGAGAAACTCGTGAGCAGCATCAAATGTAATATCTGAGGGGAAAAAAAGGTTCTTCACAGGTACAAGAGCCGAGTAACAGCGTAGGAGAGACGAAAAAAAGGGATTTGGTTGAGAAGGCTGCTCACAGTCGGTTTGCATTACCTCAAGTGCTATCATCTCATAGACGTCCTTATCATCCAAAGGATTGCCGGCCCTGAAGATCACGTGATAAGACGCCGAAGAAACTTGAATTTTTGCATGTCCGAGGCTGGCGACATAAATGATTCCTCGTTTGTACGGCCCACCGTCTAAGCTGCTTTCCTTGACGCGTGCGCACCATGATCACCGGTTGACTTTCTCCTCGTCGGCAGTCTCTTTTGTTCGGGGATTGCCCCACCGAAATAGCCAAGCGCGTCCCGGTGTGGCAGACGTTGACCGAGGAACCGAGAATGAGACTGAGGAGAGTAGATCTGAACTGGAAGAACAGGAGGAAGAGGAGGAACTTGGTCGCTGGCTTCTCTCGGGGAAGGAAAAAGCGAACGAGTCCGGAATTCGCTCTTACAAGGATCCATATGGCCACTTTTGCAAGAACGTTGCTCCCTCTTTTCGTGAACCATCCCCTCGCAATTGGCTTGGTCGTGACGTGGTGAGAATAATGTTGAATGCATTTGTGAATACCTACTTATTGCTCATAAAAGCCGTTTCCTCTGAACCCATCTTTCAAACCTCCACTCCCACTTTCTGATGAGCTTCGGACTCGATTATACCGGGCATACATGATCGATCCCAAGTTAAATTCCGTCCGTGCTCTCTCATCCAGACATAATATTAGCATCAAGCGTATCGATGCGATACTGAGGCTAAAAGGCATGGAGGAAGCGTGGAAAAAGGTGCCTTTTACTCGCCTTAGTATGTGTTGTGTTGAAATTGATCCCTCGGTGTCTGTCCCATTAGGAGGTGAGCATGTCTCTCGTACTGCTGTCCATCCCGTACTACGAATATGATGATACACATACATCATTCGCGAAATATAAGAGCTTGCGATGCCCTACATCATTGCAGGGCGTGATTGCAATCTTTCAACCCCATCTGAACTCATTCTGCTAGTTGATCGACCTTGGAACGCTTGTGCTGATGTTTTCTTGTTGACCAGAAAAAACCTCTGCAAACCGGATTTACGAAAGGAATGGAACATCTACTTGGTGCAACAGAAGCAGCAAGGCGTCAGGAACTAGATGTCAATGAACCCCTTGAAAATGATCAGAATGATCAGTCGGACTCTAGTCGACGATATGACGCACACGAGGGTGATTTGCAGGACGAGATTGAAGGTAATGATAAAGCAAGGCATCGCTATCAAAGACTGTTTTGGGAGAGTGTTGCTGAAGGCGAGGTGCGTGATCCGCAACACGACCCACCCTCACAGTAGTTGAACTTGACGACTGGCAGGAACCGGTCATGCCCAATATTCTTGAAGCTCGGGGTGGCGTTCCCTCGGCACGTACGAAGCTTAGAGGCAAAACAACTATCGTCGAACGCACACCGGGTAGACCTGCCATTATGTTTGTCGATGTCGGGAACGCTTTTATCGACGAGAAAGAAAAGGAACGACGAGAACGCGAAGGCTCCCGGAGATCCTTGCTGAAAACCCGGAAACGGATGCGGGATCATGGACTACACGCATAATTATGGATTTTCATTACCAATTATACTCGCGACTATATTACCGTCGTCCAGTTAATTTCTCTGAAGTGGCATTGTCCAAGTAGTAGAAACTAACAAGTTACATTGCTTGACTTGATCATTACTGCTTGCTGCAAGAAAAAAACATTGGTAAACAAGGGCCGGTCACGAAGTTGGCCATCAACGCAATCGTACATCTCCAAAATGCAGCGGGGTCTTCCAATGGTATGGACAGTTTGAATTGCTCGTAATGATTATTGATTCTATTCTATCAGCAACCAACGGTGGTCCTTCTGCGGGAAGGCACTGACACCTCACAGGGTAATCCGCAACTACTCTCTAATATCGCAGCCTGTCTCGCGATCGCGCAGACGCTCTCCACTACCCTCGGACCCCGTGGGATGGACAAACTCATAGTGAACGAGCGTGGAGAGGCTCAGATCACTAACGATGGCGCAACCATCCTCAAGCTTCTCGATATTGTCCATCCAGCTGCCAGAACATTGGTTGATATCGCGCGTGCTCAAGACGCAGAAGTTGGCGATGGAACAACTAGTGTCGTTCTTCTCGCTGCACAACTTCTTAAAGAAGTCCGTGGGTATATTGAAGAGGGCGTGAGTCCCCACATCATCATGAAAGGATTCAGGAAGGCGTCGCAATTGGTACATGTCTCATTTGTCGTCATCTGGCTGCGACTTACGTTTATATAGGCCACTGAACGCGTGGAAGCGATCCAAATTAGTGTTGACAAGAGCAATCCTGAGTAAGTTTGATGTCTTCATCCGATTGACTGTCCAACCCCCTTGCCAGACATTTCCGTTCTCTGCTCCTGAAGTGCGCCGCAACCTCTATGTCATCGAAACTCATTCACTCCGAAAAGCCGTTTTTCTCAAACATGGTCGTCGATGCTGTTCAATGCTTGGATCAAGATGATTTGGATGAATCGCTGATCGGTGTCAAGAAGATCCCTGGTGGTGGCATGCAAGACTCATTATTGATTCGAGGCGTCGCCTTCAAAAAAACCTTCACGTATGCGGGTGCAGAACAACAACCAAAATCATTCAAAAGTCCTCTCATCCTTAGTCTGAACGTGGAACTTGAGCTCAAGGCCGAGAAAGACAACGCTGAGGTCCGCGTGGAGGCGGTTTCAGACTACCAGGCAATAGTCGATGCCGAATGGGAGATCATTTACCGGAAGCTGGAGGCCATCGAGAAGACCGGCGCGAAAGTTGTGTTGAGCAAGTTGCCGATTGGCGATCTGGCGACGCAATGGTTCGCGGACAGAGATATTTTCTGCGCCGGACGCGTCCCTGCTGGTGATCTTCGCAGGGTTTGTCAAGCTGTCGGTGGGTCTATTCAGTCGACTTGCTCAGACATAACACGAGAGCATCTTGGCACTTGTGGTTCGTTCGAGGAACGACAGATCGGTGGTGAACGATACAATATCTTTGAGGAGTGTCCCAAGGCGAAGACATGCACTCTGATTCTTCGTGGTGGTGCAGAACAATTTATCGAAGAGGTTGAACGTAGTCTGCACGACGCCATCATGGTAGTGAAACGCGCCATTCGGAATGGCGATGTAGTTGCCGGCGGAGGTGCCGTTGAGGTGACGTTTTCAATTGCACTCCCAATGCGCGCATGGTTGAATGATCTATAGATGGATGTCTCCGCGCACATCCGAAAATATGCACTCTCGATTCCAGGAAAACAACAATTGGTGATGGCTGCCTTCGCAAAAGCGCTAGAGATCATTCCTCGCCAAATATGCGACAATGCAGGTCTTGATTCTACTGATATTCTAAACAAGCTTCGAATGAAACATGCCGCTGGTATAAAGTGGTACGGTGTGGATGTAGACGGAACCGATGGAGTGAGGGACAACATGGAGGCATTTGTATGGGAACCATCGCTCGTGAAGTTGAACGCCATCAGCAGTGCTACTGAAGCGGCTTGCTTGATCCTCAGCGTTGATGAGACAGTACGAAATCCCCAAAGCGAAGCGGCACGTTGTTTTTCTCGGTGGTTGGCAACTCAACTAAGTGGATGTTTGATTTAGCAAAATCCTGGGCCACGTGCTCCACCTGGTGCAGCTCAACGAGCTTTAAGAGGTAGAGGCAGAGGAATACCTAGACGATGAAGAAACACGACTTTCAAAATAATTGTGACGTATTATCTGTTCAATACACGGACGCTAATGTCAAGTTCAGTTACTTGGCATATGTCCGACAAAGTGAGATGCATCCTTTTAGAAAGCATATATGAAGGCCCGGACTCATGAGAAGCGACAAACGCCACCACATCCAGTCATATCATAGTCCCAATTTCTTACTAGTGATGTCTGTCCCCCGCATGGTATCCGAAGTCGTAATTATATTCACTAAGTATAACGAGTATAATAGATATAAAACTTTGCGCGCATTAAGATCAACTCTGGCTCTTGATGGCTCCGCAAAACCGACAAGACCAAAATTGATGAGGTATGTCTCTTTCTCCGCATATCCCACATACCCAACCGGCTGAATCAACGATTGGCCGCACTGTCAGGCATGCATCACATTGTAAGGCCAAAGCTGCATTAGTGAGCGTGCAGACGGGACAGGCCCACTGTTGACAGGTAGATGGATTAACAGAGCTCTTTGCTCTGGCCGACGGGGAAGAGTCTGGCTTTGAACTAGATGATCCATAGGTACGCGTAGCTGCAGTACTGCCGTCGTTGTTCGTCAAGTCAATGACTGCACTTGTTTTCGCAGCCTTTGCAGCCTCACGCAAAGCGGACGACCCTGACCCACAGGTCATCTCGTCCCGCTTTCTGCGCTCAGCAGCCTTTGGGGAGTTGTCAGACAAACGCCTTCTGGACATTTATTGAACACTTGGAAACTTACACGGGCCGCGAGCTCACGGGGACCCAACTTTTCCATCGCACTTGACCTCCCACCAAGTCTGCCGCCACCCTTGGTCAGTCCCTCTGCTCTGCGTCGTCTCTCTGCGGCTTTGAGAGCCCGGACTTTAGTGATATGCGGTGGAAGATCGTGTGAGACGCCGGAACCCAATACACGCCCGGGAGAGAAGAAGCCTTCGCCGGCATAACCAGAACGCTGAAGTGCATCGTACTCGTCCTCGAGTCCAGCGAGAAACTTGTAGAATACCTCATCATGGGGTCCATGCACATTATGGGTGAGCTAACGAGAAAGACTCAAGGTCAACGGGTTGTTTGGTGAATTGGGAGAGATATTTGCCTCGTGTAGCATTGTTCGTACAACCGCATCTTCCTCCAGAAAGGTATCGGGGGCCCAGGCTGGACGTAGCCTCAAAAGGATCTTCTCGCCGCCGTTCACATCTAAAATGAGCACGGATCAATGCGGTAAAATTGTGCCTGACACTTGTTACTCACTCAGTCCTATGGTATACTCGACCTTGAGTACAACAGGCAGGATAAATTGTCGGATGCTTACCAAGTAAGTTTGGACTGTCAGGAAAGAACTCAGCGAGGGTCGGAAGGACCCATCCATGCTTTCGCATGATGGGCTTTACTAGCGAGGCAACACGCTGCAGCATGGATAGAGCGCGTTCAGCCTTGGGCATGTCATTGAGATGGGTATACGATTTGACAAAAGTGTCGGCCATGCTGGTCGTTTAGTTGTGGAAACGGGTGATGCAGGACAACATGTTATAATACTGTACGAGCTGACGCGTCAATTGGCAGAGAACGCGCGTCCTTGTTCTGACCAAGCCCGTCGGTTGGCAGTGAGGTACCCGCTATCAGGGGACATTTCCTACCTGCGGGTAGCTTTGAAATCCGCATCTCATCGATATTATTGGTGGGTTTTGTGAAGTATACGCTCATGAAATTGACCTCGTGCCTGCGTGTTACTAACTCACGCACCGCCCTCTGCCATTCAAGACGACCCACAAACCTCCTTCAGGTTCTATAAATAGTGTCCCGGGATCATGTTGTGGTGTGCTAGTCACAGGTTCACTGCGAGGACCATCCGCTAACCAACCCCATCAGATTTCAGGCCAGGCTTGGCAGTGTCGGCCCAGGGGTTAGACCTCTAAAAGGCCAAATCATGTCGGAGGTATAATTTGGGAACGAGGTAACTTGGCGCGTGGCCCCCTGAGCCGTTTTGTTAAAGGTTGCCTTGAATATCTTGCGCCAGCGCACCTGCTCCCCACCTGTTCATTCGTGGGCTCTGGTCTTTTGTGCATCCATTCATCATGAGTTTGACCCCTCCAGGCACCGCACCTCTCTCTGACATCAATCTCTATGCCTCTTTTCAAGGTAGGGCCTCTCGTCATCTCCGCGTATGTTCCAACCAGAACACTGCTTTCATCAGTCGCCATCACAAGCGCTGCTTTGTATGACCATGGTTAGCCGCCTAATGCACACAGTGGTGGACTGTTTCTGATCGTCGTGTGGAGCACAGCTCTTTCCCTCGGTCGCGAGGTGAGCAGCATGATCAAGGCTATCTAGGGAAGCAGTGGTGCTGACGGCCGCATGCCAGGTAGCACTCATATGGGTGAGCCAATCGATGGTGTTCATGAGCCGACGTTGAATGTATGCTGTCGTAGATGAAACCACTGACCCCGGTAACAGTGTTATATGCGATAGTAAGCAAAATAAAGTAGCCCGGAAGAGTTCAAGCCCACACTATTCTGTCTAGGAACGATATTTGGGCGATATTGTTCTTGTGTACGTCCTTGCACCTAAATTCGAACGTTGTGTCTACAAGTTGCTCTAACCATTCCAGAGCTGGCTTGTGCTGTAAGTTGTTCCTTGCATATCATCCGCATCCCCTGTAACTCGATCATCCCATCAGTATGCTTTTCGGTGTCAACGTCGAAAGAGGCAAGTGTCGTGTCATTTTCTTCGGGGTCATCTTTTGTTGAACGTTCCTAGGAGTAAGTGAACATGTCTGCAGCTAAAACTTATGGCCTCTACAACATTTTTCTTCGTTAGATGTACGTATCTATGACTGGGTTAGCAGTCTGCGTGGATTGACTTTCCGAGTCAGGTATACGACTTTTCCAGTTTCGCGCATGGGGTGCACTTACCTACTCCTGGGCCACACAAGGTCCCTGATTTACTTTCGACATAGGCATGCCGACTGACTCGTTCGCAGCAACCATGCTGCTCCGACTATATGCGATGTACAGACAATCTAGACAGGTCTTGATCATTTCAACCACATTGTTTTTTTGCGAGATTGCTGCCATCGCGTTTATTATCTGGCGAACTATAGGACCCAGTAGTGGTCTCAAAGGTTCGTCAGGTCTCATATCGATTTGCCTTTGAGCTCACGCCACGGCGTTCAGCAATGAGTAATGTCATTTCCGGACAGCAATTCTGCACATTCTCCGGCATCAATCCCAACTTTATCTACATTTTTATCCCCTTCCTGTTCTTCGAGCTTTTTCTCTTTCTCATGGCTGCGCTCGTGTTCGTTGACAACGTGAAGCGCAACAAGAAAGCAGGTGAAGAAAAAGGTCTCAGAGTGAATCCGTTTATGAGCTTCTTGGCTCGCGACAGCCTCCGGTACTTCTCCGTGTGAGTGAACGCGGCGCCCCATCCGACAGGCGCTGTCCATGAGATACTCACGCTGATTGGACGCATAGGAATCTTATTGCCTGTGCTGTCGTTATGGGCCTGTGGCAGACCATCACGGTATGTTCATTCTTTCCTGGGGTCGGTGCCTAATGCAGTGCGTGGTCGTGCTCACGTTGCGTTCTTCTATCTAGGAGCTTTACGCGAATATATGCATCCCGTTTGTCATGTTTCTCGAGGTGCTTGTTGGTACGAGACTCATCCTCGACTTTCGTGAGCGATATGCCCGCACGGAGCCGGATCAAGTTTTCTCTGGTGGGTATAGCTCCCTACATTTCAGAGGAGAGGAAGCACGATTAGACTCTGCCCGCGTATCCATCTTATGTCAAATCGAGACAATCGTTGTCACAGATATGTAGTTTAAATCATCGTTCGTTAAAAGCGTGTAAAAACATAAAAATACAAATGGGCATGTGTAGTACTTGAACCGGGTAGTAGTACTGTGCGTAATCATGCAAATGCAAGTAATAAGGATACGGCAGGTTCTAAGAAGCACAGACATGAGAAAGAATGTCAAAACAAAATGAATACAACATCCGTTGATGTATCATTGAATGATGATGAGAGCGAAAGTAGAGGGGATGTAACTCTGCGAATAAAGAGCGTGGGCTAGCAGATGATGAGCGGACATCATAGCTAATGAGGCACAAATACGTAAGCAAGGAAATGTAGTGCAGGGACAGGGCGGTCATGAAACATGGGCTTCCTCGTCATTCTTCGTGGCGCTGTACACCCTTATGGAACGTACAAAGTCAAGTTTCTCGCGAGGGAACAGAGGATCGGGTGGAGGGCTCATATTCCCAGAGCCGGAGTGAGGGCGCGCCTGAACGGGGGAATCAACTAAGTTGTGGGGTGTATTCGACCGTGGAGTTGTCGTGAGAGGATCAGTGATATCAGAGTGGGAATCAGGGCACTCAGAGGGCCAATTAAACCGCTTTCGCCGGAAACTGATGATTGGTTAGGACCCTTGGAGTAACCATCAATTTTCATGTTGCGTACCTCTCATATTCCCAAATCAAGTCGTCCACCATTTGTTGATCAAACGGTAGGTTCCGTTCTTCAGCAATATCTTGTAAAAACTCGACAAGGGCGGCCTTACACCCGATAAGTGAATGTAAGTGTTTGCATGCGTGCATTTCAAGCTCGAAAGGGGACATTGAGATGAATGTGGAAGGCCAAAGAATGAGACCAGGCGACTGGGTAGAGTGAGACGGCTGTGCAGGTGGCTTGATCCTGAGGTGGCCGGTAGTCTTCGCGCTGAGCACGTCAGGAACCAAGGAAAGGTCAGGAAGACTTTCTCCACTAGAGCGGTCGCCTTTCACGCGCTGTTTCTTTTCCTTCTCCTTGTGAAGGTCCCATTCGACGTGTGCTACCCACTTGGCAAAGTCTTTGCCAGCTTTCTTGAGAGAGGCGCTGCTGTGGCCCTCTGAACTTCCGACAGAAGAGACATCAGAGTCTTGGGTGGAAGGTGGCGCTAGATACAGGTTGAATTCATGGAGCCTGGATTGGTTATACCGACCGAAAACCTTGTCAATGACATTGTCAAAGAACTTGCTCGGGCGAGGGTGTATGGAGAATTTGCGCGAAAGCATATCCTCGAAAAGTGTCTCTATGACTTTGGAATTGTCTACGTTTCGCTTCCATTCAGAAACCGCATCATAGGCGGGTGTGGGAGGGTCTTCATCTGTGTCCACAAGGGAAGAAAGGCGGCTCTTGGTGCTGACGAAATCGTCTTCATCATCGTCATAATCACCATCGTTATCACCGTCGCTATTTCTCCGGTCGGCATCTGCGTGTTCTCCATCCCCTTTTTCGGACGAAGAGAAAGTCGGCTGGATGTGTGGGACGTCATGTGAATGCTCTGGTGGCTGTGGTGGATGCTTCGAGTAAGGGAAGTAAAGATAATCGTCGATTAACTCGAGATGTCCGCCATGTGCCAGGACCCTCCTGACTTCTGATAGGACATGTTCCCATCTGTCTTGGGGAATACACAGGGAAAGATTAGACATTCTGACAAGATCGAACATGTTCTTCGGGAATGGTAATTTATATTTGACGCTGAGAGTCGTGTAAGCATATGGCCAGAGGCTATTGTGGGGAGCACTTACAAATTCCCTTGTTTCCATTGTAAGTTGCTGGGTGATGCAGTGCTACCGCGCAAACGAGCGGGATCAACAAGATCAAAACCGATGACCTGAGAAGTAGGCCAGAATTCGGCCGCCTCCACTGCCCACCCACCGGACCCACACCCAAGATCCAGAATAGTCCTTGGACTGGCTTGTGAGAAGTCGTGAAATGATGGTGAGTGATTGTGATTCAGACGTCGCAAGAGAATTTCAAAGTACTTGTCGCTAGACAAACGTCAGAAGGGACGGTGTGCGGTGACGGCGAGATAACATACTTGTCTAAAAGAGTTCTATCATAGGCAAGCATATAAGGAGCGTCCTCGCGTGAATAGGGATGATGTTTCATTCCTCGCCGAACGACAAAACGATCTTGCTCCTCAAAGGCATCAACGGATGGATTACGCGCGGTGGACCGCGAAGGAGAATTGGAAGGGGGAGAATGTAATCGAGGGGTAAGATCATCAGCGGATGAGGGATGGGGGATGCCGAGTATGAAGGGGTCAATGTCTGATGGAGAAGCAGAGGTAAAAGACTTTTTCTTCTTCCTCAGAAAACTTCTGATGACGCCCTCGCGCTTGGGGGATTCTTGAGTGGCCTCGATAGAACTGTTGATCGGCAGGCGCAACTCTGCGCCGGATGTCTTGTGGCTGAAGGACCTGGTTAACGGGGAATCTTTGCCCATTATGCTGAAATAGCCCGAATCGATGCTGAATAATGAATGCGGACGACGACGGGGGGTCTTGCTGAGGCGGGGCTCAGGGGGATCGATGAAGCAGAGGAAGGAAGTGCGGGGTGTTGAATGGGAGCTGTCGAAGGAGTCACTGTCGGAATCGTCGTCGTCGAAAGACGGAAGAAAGGAGACGGGTTCTGAAATGCGACACGGCATGGCGTATAAGACCGGAGGACGTGCCAAAGCGGGAATGGAGGGCTGCCAAAGCCCTTTGTTGAGTAGAGACAAAGGGGACACGAGGTGGGTGGAGAGTGGGGAGTGCTTTATGATGGCGAGGGGGGAAAGAGGGAACGGGAATGCACCGCATCATCGTACTAATAGAACCTAATGTTATCGCCGACGTCGCTCGACCGTGTGTGTCATTCGCGCTATCCGTTGGCTGTGACCCAAAATCCGTCTCATCTCCAGGACGAATCCTGCACGTAAACCGAGTTCCATTCGATTCAGAGACTGGCCTAGCAGCCCGAAAGTTAGTGGCAACCACGCAGGAAACGAGACTCAACCTTGTCCGATATGTCTACAATGGAACAAAGTCAAAGCCATACAAGGAAATCTCTCCGTCCGAGCACTCGGATTTCCGACTCGGAAAGAGCGTCGTTTACCGAGTGCACCGCCTCATCTTCCGTTGTCATTCTTGATGTGTCATCGTATACCACCATTCCATCATCGCATGTATTGCAGCAGTCGATCCTAAATACCAACAAACCTCCGGATCTGCACCTGTCTCTGCTCTACATCCTGATCCTGACCCTACCGAACCGTATACACCTCGGATCAACCCGGTCCACATGTCAACACGCAGGTGGTACCTCCTTACAATCTCTGTTCCACACGCCGCGTTCCCATGCCCAGGCTTTTCAAACGGTACATGAACGGGTCACTTGCGACAGGAAGCATGATATGAAACAGATCGCAAGATCAAAGCACGGTGGAATATCACAATATTGTCTCAGAGTAACAACCAACACTCAATCCTCATCTTTACGTGGAGGTGGACCACAGGGCTGGAGCATACGCTGGACAACAGCAATAAGCATCGCGAACAATCGTCCACATCAGCCATACCTCTGTCATCTCGAATTTTATCCGCCCGACTGCTTCCCCGTCCGCGAGAGCAAGATAGGACGTCAGCGATGGGTGGCCAACGATGGAGGAGAGCGTGTCTCGGTGTTGATGGGTCACCCAGTCGCTGGGGAAGTATGCAATGAGTCATGGGCCCTGCGTAGTACATATAAGACCTAATAAGACCTACTATTTCGTCAAATCGGCATGTCCTCGGTAGTAGCTAGCGTCAGGAAAAACGGTGGTCCGAGGGGAACGGGTACACACCTGTGCCAGTATACCGAGCATGCACTTGGATTTTGTCAACACGACCCCTTGGTTCGATGTTTCGAACACTCACAATGCTCCAGCTGCGTGTTCGCAGTGTATCTTAGCTCGGATGACTATGTCGCGGTGCGTCGGACAGAGAACGGATTTAATATGAAAGCATGAACCTCACCATGATGGAGTTTGTCAATTGGCGAGTGTCAAACGCACCCTGCAGAGTAAGATCGGTCACGTGGGCCAATCATCCAAGCCACGTAGTCATCACATACCACAATGTCCACGGACACCTCCAAGCTTCGTTCCAAGCTCGCAAAGCTCAACAAATCACTCGATGAACTCGAATCCCAGCTTGAACCTTTGTTTTCAAAACCGCTCCCCGAAACTTTGCTCGCGCTTGACACCATCCAACAGGCAGAGCTGCAAGTCATCATACCCTATGTTGTATATGACCTCGTCTTTGGTGGGCAAGCCGTCGCGCACTAGAGTCGCTCTGTTACAGGCCCTTACACCTCCCATAGTGTATCTAAAAAGCCGCGGTATAGATCCCAAGACACATCGCGTCGTTGCCGAGCTCGTGCGTACCACATCCCAACACGTCCTCACTCAGACCAGCAAACGCATCTCCAGGAACGGATCCGCGAGTACTTTGATAAAATTAAGCTGGCGGAAGAAACCGATCGAAAACGTATGATTCCGCCCTTTTTTCGTGATGTGACGGTCCGTGTCCGGCGTAATGCTGACACCGTGCGACAGGAAAGTCGGGAATAGACAAAGCAGCTGCGGACAGGTTTATAAGACGTGCTATTGCCCAGGCCAAAAACGCGCAACCGGTCAATGAACCGGACGAGGCAGCACCGGCGGCGAGCGCCAGCTCTAACATCGACCATGTTCCCGTCAAGGTCACTGGCAAAATGATAGCACGCGAAGAGTACCAAAGGAAACTTGAAGAATTGGGGAGCGAGGAAGAAGACGATCTCGAGGTATTCGATGAAGACCCACATGACGAAAGCGAAGAAGCGATGGATATGGATGGACCGCCAGAAGACGCGAGGCCTACAAGGCTCGATAAAGGTAAGGGACGGGCGTCCGAAGACCTCCCTTCACAGAAGCGCAAGAGATCCCGTGTGGGCTCTATTGCTGGTGAGCATTTGTACAAAATTGTGTCTAAAACGCTGTATCGACCCATCGAGCCATAGACCACGGACAAAAGGCAAATCTCTCCACCTCTGTGCAGCCAACACCAGGCGACGACTGCCCACAAGGGACATCCATTTCAATATCGGAAGGCCGAGATACGAAGAATGCCGCAAAAAGTGCGAAACGTAAAGCAAAGAAGCCATAAAACTTTTCATTCTTGTAGGATACTTTGTTTTGCCATGCTACAGATTTATATATTGATTTTTGGCGAGATACACAGACGTAGATCGTCCTACGTGCGAAAGTGTAGAACAATCACTAGGTACTGAAGCAAGGGAAAAAAAAAATACTAAAGCGTACAGTTCAAGTTCAAGAGATAAGAATACACAAGAACGTCTTCACATCACCACACAGCCACTACGATCACCCTCTTCAGCAGGCGTGCTAGCTTCAGAAGCCGTCCTGCTTCCCAGTACCCACCACTTCATCCTTCCGGATAGTTTCCAACCCTCCTCGGCCTCGCTCGAGTGTCCTGACGCACTTTGCGTTTTCTTGTTTGCCTTCTTCTTGCGTTCCCTTACACGTCGTACGGCATCGACAGTCTGCCAGCTGTAATACGACTTGACCACCACCCTCTTCTCGTCACATTCATCCTGTCCAACTTTGAGTTCCTCGCCGTCCCTACCATCCAGGTAGCCCAGCTTCCTCGCCTCCCACGAACGCCATCCCTTTCGGGGGCGCGTGTTCGCGACCACATCCTTCACAGAGCGTTCCCCTACCGAGTGGCAATCCACGACGACTAGGCCTGGATCGTTGATACCTCGTTCGCAGACCTGCCGCACAAATTCTTTGAGTACTGTCCCGCATATAGACGTGCCGTCAGCTTCCAGAACTCGCAGCCTCGGGCAACCGCGAATAAGCCCTCTAAATCCATCACTAGTCAAATTAGTCGCACAAGACACTGTCAAGTGTTCCAGGGCATGACCAGGCGTGGGTGATGCCGGCCTCTGGGGCGGAGTTAAGTCCTCTCCCTCTGGGGGAGGTTCTGGAGCGAGCGCCTCGAGAACCGCGTCTGTGATCTCGCAAGCGTCTTCCAGGTCGAGTTTGCGGATGAACGGGGTAGTGCCGAGGAGGTGCACAAGGCCATGGTCCATTAGCGTGTGTCCAATTCCTGCAAGCTCAAGAAACTCCAGACGCGGAACCGAATACGCGAGGTTTGAACAAGCATTGTCGGTCAGCATGCTGCAATTGGAGAGCGAGAGATGTCTGAGGGCGGTTATACGTCGCCTGTAGCGACGCCAGTCTCTTGGATCCCTCCCCGCCTCTCGAGCTGACAGCAAAACGGTTTCTCCACAATCTTGTTCATCCTCCGTGCAGGACACGAATGCTTCCAAAGCGGAGTTATGCAAGCTGTGACAGTAGCTTAAATCAAGGACTTCAAGTTGGGGCGCAGCTTTCCCCAGCACTGCAAGTGTGTCATCAGTGACCATGGAGAGTCCACATAACCTAAGTTCCTTCAGCCCAAGGCGAGCGCCCCGCTCCATTGCCGCAGTTGCGTACATGCGAACGCCATCTCCGTCGATGTTCGCACATCGACTCACATTCAATGACATAAGGCGTGGACAAAACGCAAGTACACCAAAGGTGGCGTTTGCAACTGCCTTCAGTCCCTTGACGTCCAAGCTACGCAAGAATGGTGACCGAATGAGGAGACTATGGAGTGACTGCGTCGTGAGGGAGGTACACCCTTGCAAGCTGATCGTGTCCAGCTGCGTATATGTGAAATTCACAACAGGCGCAGGGCGTACGCAAAGGCCACCAGCCATATCGATTAGCGAGGTCGGCAAAAGGCAGGTGTGCCCTGATAAATCAAGATTTTTTACGAACGGGCCAGAAAGCTCAACGAGAGAAGCAAGGAAGCTGGTAGATGCCGCTGGAAACGTCCGTAGATCAACATCCTTCCAGAGCTGGCCGTCAAAGACCAAAGCGCGCCATGATTTTGACACCTGACCTCATGATTGACACATCGGATCAATAGGACAGGAATCGAGTATACCCACCCTGCTCAGCTTCACAAGCTCACGTATCCCACGTTTTCGTCCAACCCAACGATTCTTTGATGAAGATGCCACTAAGACCGACCATTTCTCGCAATTCTTTAGACGTTCGTGATCTGCTTCATGAAGGGATATCAAAGCAGAGAACACACGCAGCCGAAGTTCCCTTGGGAGCATCTCGTCGAATAAATCATGGGGTTGGAGCGGCAAAGAGATGAAATTGTCTCCCGGGCCTGCTTGCGGAACGGCATCAAATGCAGTCATTGGAAATGGGGAAGAGTAGGAACGGCCCTTCTCCCTTGGATCAGCTACGCCATCTAAACGGCAGTCGTTGGGATACCAGGCTGCGACAACGTCCGACGCTGTTACAGGCGCATCGTGTACTTCCACTGCAGCCCGGGGTGACGCTGGTCGTGTGACATCCTTTGTCTGCCACGGGAAAAGGCAGTTACCGGATTCTACTGGCGACAAGTCGTTTCTCAGGGGATCAGCAAGGTCGTTCGCAGGCTCTGTCCCTGCTGGCCCTACGACATCTGCCTTGTTTCTAGAAAGTAGCCGGCGGGCAAGGTTGACCGGGGCCTTGGAAGATGCTGCGAGTTTGATCCTGATTTTAGACATGGAAGACGTGGAATGGATAGAGAGGTTGGATAAAGACCTCGTCCGAGAAGGCGCCCTGGTGAGGGTAGGAGACTCGTCTACCTGTATGGAATAACTTTCGGTTGAACGAGGTGAATGGCTTGAGGATGCTGTGCGGAGAGATGTACAAGTTGACCGATATGAGGAGGGGCCTTGTATGGGGGACCAGTCGTCGATGTTATAGTCCAAGCCAGGAGGCGAAAAGGACAGAGGAGGCAACGTGGGTGGGGGTTCCTTCGTTTTGCCTTTGTCGGCCAACGAGGCATGAGCATTGTCTTGACAGGCTGCATCGGACGGGAGAGAAGGGCCGGATAGATTAGATAGCGTGTGATCATCTGCAGATGGAGGGGATTCGAAGAGGGGGGAAGGAAGGGGGAGGAAGGGAACCGGGTCGGAGGTGAAGTAGATACCGTCCAAATTGTAGAGGTACCGTGCTGTGTCCGGATGTTCCGAGGTCGGCATAGACGAATGGGCTAAGGGTGTGGTGGATGGAAACGAGGACGAAGCAGAGGGCTTTAATGGACCCTCAGGTGGGTTATCGACGTCTTCAGGATGGCTCATGGGGGACAACGGACAGAAAGAGACGGGGAAGATATTAACAAGAATTAACAAGAGCGTCGCTTGAACAAGCTTGAAACAGGCGACTCAGACAGTCAGGGGTTCGTCGTGTTATCAGCCCCTTCGATATCCTCAATTCAATAAACAAGTTCTCAATTAGAGCAGCAGCTGGTGTGTACTCGGCCAGAAGCAACCAGTTGCGTAACATATTCGCATATCACAAAAGAAACAGTCCCAACACTCAACCAGAAAGTAATCGTTTATACAACGGAATCAGAACCTTTATCAATAAGAATATCTGACTAACATGTGGCGTGCACGAGGTGCCAAACGAGGCCCAGAGGGTGAAGTGAAGATGCGCAGGTTCAGCAACGACAGCGATAAAGACTAGGATCTGCACCGACGCGTCGATCAAGCCGCCGCCGCTCTGGGGTTCTCTTTTGCCTTCTTCCAGTTCGCTGTGGCAAGCTTGAATCTGTTTGAAAACATTCATAAATCTCTCGGACACAATTCACACCAAACTTGCTCACCTCTCTTGATGAGGCATGTCGGGGTCAGACTCCTTCAGTCGTGCCATTTCCGACTGCATAAATTTGTTAAAAGCACTAAGCTTCTTCCGTCCTCCTCCCCCAGCAGACGATTCTGAACACAGGCTGCATCACAACCAGCAGCATGGTCATAAGTCGAAGAGACACTCACTCGATTTCTTTGGCGGCTTCTCTGCGGGTGTCTTCCCTTCTGTTCTACGCGGAGACATCGCTGCGTTCAACTAAAAAGGTGACTTCCAAATTCCGTAGACTTGAGGGAAAAAAAAGTTCAACGTTTGAGCGCACAGACCAGTAACAGGGGCGGTGTCGGAACCCAACAATGTGTGCGAAGTAAGAGAGCAAATTGAGTATCAACGAGAGAACAGAAGACTTGTAAAACATACCTTTCTTAATACCTCAAGGAGGGCGTAGGAATAAATTGGGTGTGGTTGTCTGCGGAAGGGTGGAAAGATTCCATGTTGGCTTGGGTTGACGGACCTTATACGACTTGAGTACAAGTTTGACTTTCTCTCGAGGACCTACTGAGAAGGACCCCAGACACACCTCACGTAAATCAAAGTTCAATGCATGCATTGCGGTCAAACCTTGAGCATCTGGACGCGACCCAATAATAACGGGGAAACGTGTGCAGCTCGTGATTGCACGCTATTTCACCTGAGAATTGACATGCGCATTCGTCTAGCTTAGATCTTGTTGCCGAATCGACCGCCCAAGGTGCACCCTCCGTGGGTTTTTGAATCAACCCGTCGCATAGTACCCGAGGTCCGCTCAAAAGTACGTCAAACAGACGTGACGGTCGTGTTCCTACTTGAATCCGCATGTCCCGTTGCTGGTAGCACCCTGAACTCGTTTCCTTTGGTGGATGATATATTTCCCAGCATCCTGTAGATTAGACAGCATCCGGGTGAACGAGATAAACCGGAATATTACACCACAATGGTACGACACGGCACGCTATACGTGTCAATATACGAGAGATCGAGCCTACGACAGCATCAGACGCTTCATGTTCCAGGACCTTTTCTCCCACCGCTGGCCATGCTCTTCATCAAACTTGCGCCACTCACGATTCCAGTAGTGGCGATCAAAAATTTCCGACCTGCGGGAATGAGTATTGTGTTCCTAATGGAAAAATAGAATAGTTCATACCCTTATGCTGTCGACTAACCCATCTCAGGGCCGCAATCTCAGTGTATGTGCATCCACCGAGAAAAAATACGAGTGTCGTAGTCGGGTGTTCATGAGACTGAACTAAAGTTATGGTCAATTTATTGAGTGTTACGATCTGGACATCCGCACTTACGAAGAGCAGAGAGAGAGGCAGTCCCCGGTTCTGTACTGCTTGGTAGCTTTTGAACCACATCGAAAGTTTTTCCTGGAATGGTAGACAGTACATCTTCAAAACCTTTCCAACCGACAATAGGGTGTGCAAAAAGCTTCTTCGGAGTAGAAGCTTTCCCCTTTCCATCTCGGTCGTCCGAACTAGCTTTCTCCGCTGGATTGCTGATCACACCATTCTTTTGCGCGACACATTGAACCAGTCGAATACTGATTGGCGCATAGCCAGAGTACACAAAACTGATGTCATTCTCGACTTCTTCCAATGCCTCCGGATTATCATCAATCAGGAGACGTAATGATTTGCGGACGGATGCAAATGGCAACTTAGTAGGCGCGGGGGTTGATGCTGGAAGTGGGTTTTGTAGGAGGACGGAAAGTGGAGCTGCCGACAAAGAGAGCAAAAGCGGCAACAGATGGTATCCATAAGCCTGTAAGAACAGATTGGCGTCATAGAACGGGTGGGAATCAAGTGGGCCCTTGCCTGAAGAAATTCCTTCTTCACACTTTCCAGTAAGCGAGTTTTAATGCCGCTGTTAGTTATACTCGCAAGACAAAGAAGTCGAGCTACAGTCTGCATATCCGCACCCTGAGCAATCATCTCTTCAATGGTGTGGATCTGCGCTGTAGTTTCATACGAAGCGAGGAGATCTTTACTGATCAAGTCAGTAATGGCATAGCTTCAGCGCTAATCATCACACACTTTGCTGTACTTCCAAAGACTTGTTAAATAGCTCTGTACGTGTCTGCGGGACCAACATCTCTGACAGCCCAGTATCTGGAAAATGGTGTTAGCGGCGATGAGGTAGCAGACACAAAATTACCCACGGAGTCTCAAAGCTTCGTGTTCTGTTTTCAGCCCACCAAGCTTACCTACAAAATCACGCAACTGCGCGACAGTCTTGGCTTGCAAGCGAGCCTAAGGTTCCATGAGACAAGATTTGCAGCCTCAAATGTGACAGACTCGCCTTGTAATCCTCGTCTATCCGGTGTGCAACACGACTTAACCGTTTCCCGACAGAGGAAAAATTTAAGTCTCGCAGTTCCGCAAACAATGGGTCGGTTGCCGCAGACAAGAGATGTTTCTTTGACTTCTCATTCGTGACTAACGTAATAGTAGCAGGTTGCTGTGATCCGCTAGGATTAGTCGGATCTGGTGCAGACGGTGGATTCAAAAGGCTCAAAGGAAGTTCAACCTGAGCTAAATGGCAGTGAGAGAATCAATTCACTATGAACGAAGACACCCACAGTTCTTTATACCAATTAACTCATCAATAAGACCTTGGTACGTTAACTGTGTCAATAGCGGGGTGATCATATCAACATGTCGGTCCAGAATAATCAGAGAGTCGAATGGCGCCTGAGGGTTTAAAGGGTTGGCAGTGGCGACCGGCTGTTCTGGAAGTGGTTTGCTTAAGAGTGCAGCAAGTTTCTGTCCCAAAAATTAGCCAAGTGAACGAGCATAATCTATCTTGTCATTACCGCAGCATAATCACCCTTGCCAATGACGCGGGGAAAGCGACTAAACGTATGTTGCAAAGCATCGAGTGCCAACGCTGAATTATATATGACGGTCTCGTCGCCGTCCTGCAAAAGGAGGTTAAAATCTGGGAGGATGAACCCACAATTACTAACCACCCATAGTTCCTTGAACGCGCTGTCGTACTCAAGCGAGATGACATCTTCTTCGATAGGTATGAACTGTAGGTTGTATGATGAGATAGTTACATCTCCAAGCACGCCCTCTTCCTCCAATATCCGGGAAACGAGAGTCGAAGCGCGTGGGACAAGGAATAGTGTATATCTATACTTGTGTGATTCTTTGGAAGACCCCTTGATTTGGTCTGACGTCTGTTGGTAGGGATGACATGAGAAAGTAGACATCACTAACCTGCGATTATTTTCACGTATTTGATGAGAGGTCTACAGAGATAAATCACGTTCGTGGTAGTCGAAGTCAGAGGGCCGGGCTCAAGCCAGAACATCTTGTCAACACCATGATTCTATCGTTTGAATAATGTGAGCATGAAGTATGACCCAGATGGAAAGCACCTTTAAAAGGGCGACTTCTGTGACAAGGCCCAATGGCCCAGAAAGAGCCGGATCAAGTACAAGTGTTTTTGCACCATTTACCTAGGATGATCTGTGAGCATGCGTAAGGACACGAGATAGGGATTACTTGCTGAGTTGAGAGCATTCACTAAAGCTTTCTTCGCTGCATCTTTGAGTACATGAAAATCCAATGTTTGCTCACTGTCGCGCTCAATGTCTGATGTGGACTGGAGATCTGCAGAGGACGGCGCGGAGGCTGCCATTATGGTGGAAAGTGGCTCCAGCACAGCCACGAATTACATAGAGGCGCACATGTAAAGCTTCCTCAACTGATTTACCGACCCTTACTAGCAAGACGAGACGCCCTGACACCGAACCACGATGGCGACCTCAGCAGCCCCGCTAGAGTACGATGGTAGACACCCCCTTCTCTCCCTAATATCGGCGTGTTTCTGGGTAACGTGTACGTCTTCCGGCCTGATGGACGCAGCGTAAACTTGACTCAATCGGGTCCAACACCACAGTATGGATGCTCTCATGGGTCAAGTCGCTCGTCACTTTTGCAACCATCTCAGTTCCCCGACTGATCTACTGCGTACTGTCGTATTCTATGACATTGACGGTAATGGTTTCTCGATCACATAGGACAAGTTTTTATCTCCCCTTTTCTTAGTTGAACTTTTGGTCCTTTGCGTTTCTCTTTGCTGCGTCAGCTGTCGTTTTGAATTATTGGATTCGCTTGCGATACCTCAACACGTACTCACAACTTAAAGAACCACCGCTCGTTAAGCCAGACGTGGATGCCCTCCATCCAGATGTCAATACCACGGAACCACCACCAGTGTTTCATAACTATTTGGACGACTTCTTG
This sequence comes from Xerocomus potaroensis, assembly GCA_038088895.1. NCBI lineage: Eukaryota > Fungi > Basidiomycota > Agaricomycetes > Boletales > Boletaceae > Xerocomus > Xerocomus potaroensis. The sequence goes on along the minus strand of JBBPJT010000003.1, from coordinate 10,097 downwards.
CAGGCCGTGCGAGTCTTTGGTTTTCTCGAGAAACCCGTTAGTTTGAATCGGCTCTGTTATATCCTCCGCCAACCTAAACGCGTATGTGGCAGGTATTTCATGAACTGGCAAGACATCTACAGACCAGACGGCTCATTGCCGGCGATAGCATCTCACTTGATCAGGACCGGAACTTTTATTGTGTCATAGATGGGACAGTTCAAGTTTTCGCTCGGACTGGCCAGATGATGCAGCAAAATTGCTCTTGGGACAATGAAGATATGAACGGATATCAGTTAATCAACGAAGTCCGGAGCGGTGGCACGTTGTCCAGCCTGTTTAGCATTCTCAGTTTGTTTACAGATGAGATCAAATTAAGTTGGCAGGAAGACACACACTCCGCGAACTCAAGCATACACTCGACTCTCTCTCAAAAACACGTCGAACGAATAAACACTGAGGTCTCGCACCTTGATCTTGAATCTGATCAATCCTCTCCCACACCTCTGTCCCGTAATCGGACGGTATCGATCTCGTCCTCGGGATCAACTGCTCACCCGGCAGGATTGATTCCCGGTATGACCGATTCCAGGCGATCCTTCCACACTTTCTCGAATGCTCCATCACCTCCACAGTCAGATTCTATTAAACAATCCCTTCGTCATGGCATCGTAGGACGGGCGACAGAAGACAGTACCCTTGCAGTTATCCCAGCCGAAGCATTTCGAAGGGTGACCAAGAAGTTTCCGAAAGCGACGGGCCACATTGTCCAGGGTTTGTTACGCTAATCAAGCGTTTCATCCCCAAGCTGACTTTTTTTTCTGGGAAGTGATTCTGACAAGGTTTTCGCGAGTAACTTTCAGTGCTGCCCACAAATACTTGGGACTGACCAGTGAGGTCCTCCGCACTGAGAAGGCAATTAACGAAATTGCATGTCACCCATTACCGGATTCGTTCTACAAAGGCGGCGGACTACATTCTTTGCGGCAACGCTTTGATGATGTCGCAGTCCAGGAGCCTGATTCGGAGGGTGACTATTTCAGTTACGATCCTTCGCCATACATGTTTTTTTCCGGAAAAGTCAACAGCAGTGCCAGCACAGTCAGTTCGAGGGAAAAACTCGCAGAGAGTCCCGTAGGCCCTACAGCACCTATACCTATGCGCACTTTCCATGTTCGAGCGCGTCAGCAAGTCCAGGCTGGTGACCTCCTGACCTCGACTGGCCATGTCAGTGACGGTTACAGACCTTATCCCCGTGCCTTCAGCATCTTGAATACGCCTCGCACCAGTACTTTCAAGAATTTTCCAATGACAGCCCATCTTCAATGGGACGAATTCGACCTTCGTTCAGAAGTCATGTCCTGTATTGCCAAGTCTATTGGATTGTTGCAACCTCCCATTAACGGAAGGGAGTCTGTCGAAGCCTCACCAGCTTTTCCGCCTTTTGACGCATCCAAGTCGCCAAGTGGGATGTTCAGCTCCCCCTTTGGATCACTCTCCCTTCTAGATGTCGGGGACGACAACACATCTAATGTCACTGGAAGTTCTACGAACGCGACTGGTTACATGAACGGCTTAGATAACGAAGTAGAAATTCTGCTCTTCTCTGCTGGCTCCACCCTACAGAAAACAGGTGAACGCAACACAGGTGGGGTTTTCCATTAGTAGACACGCTAAGAGATTGATAATCCAGATAGGTCTATACTACGTCATCGAGGGATTTCTAGACATACTACTCCCAACAGACGTTCAAAGTTCTGTTCCGCCCTCGACTCAGTCCAAAGCATCGGGTTCCGATACGGACTCGATATCTACATATGAGCATACTAGGACAGACAGTGGTAGGCGCGATGCACACAAACTTCTCTTTACCGTCAAGCCGGGAGGCATTGCCGGATACCTCGGTAGGTCAGATTTCCTATGTTGTATTCTTGACTAAAGCCGTACCAGCTTCGCTTTGCAGTACACCTTCTTACGTCGATATTCAGGCTAAGACGGATGCATATGTTGGTTTTTTGCCTGCCAAAGCTTTGGAGCGATTGTTAGAGAAACGACCAATTGTGCAGCTCACGCTGGCGAAGAGGCTGATTTCGTTACTTTCTCCACTAGGTATGCGAACCCCTGGCAATTTCCAGAGACCATCTCACCTTTTTTATAGTGCTGCAAATTGATGCCTCTTTAGACTGGATGCAAGTCAGTGCGAGCCAAGTGCTTTGGAGGTCACAAGACGTTAGCGACAGCTTTTACATTGTCATAAACGGACGATTGCGTTCTATAACCGAGGGAGAGAATGGAAAAGTGGTCATTACTGGTGAATACGGGCAAGGAGACACGGTTGGAGAACTCGATGTGATAACTAACTCACCACGTCGGACAACAATGCATGCCATACGCGATTCTGAGTTAATTCGCATGCCACAAACACTTTTCAATGCAATCTCCTCTCGGCAAGTCAACTGTATTATACAGCGCTTCTTTAATACTAACTGGTCCCCACCAGAAATCCCCGCACCACCGCACAGTACGTTGTGGGTTTCACGAATGATAAACGTGCTCACTGAATTCTTAGACTTCTCCGTACCATTGCATCCCGGGTACGCGACGAAATGGATGCATCCTCGAATGTTCATCGTCCAAATACAGTAGGTGAACTAGGCCGGAACAACACAAATCTCAAGACCGTAGCCATCCTGCCTGCGTCTCGACAAGTACCTATTGACACTTTCGCACGGAAGCTCAAGGCAGCGTTGGAGGAAATGGGTGCTAGGACATCGTATCTAAACCAAGCTTCCGTTTCCGGACACCTCGGGCGGCATACTTTCTCTAGAATGGGAAAACTGAAGGCTGCAGCATGGCTAGCTGACCAAGAGCAGAGATATCGTACGGTTCTTTACGTGGCCGATTCACCGGTCAATAGTCCCTGGACACAAACCTGTATTCGACAGGTGGGCTCATTGGTCAATTCAAAGCATATCTAACTCCCTTTAGGCAGATTTCGTTATGGTTGTTGGTATGGGGGACGACCCTTGTATTGGGGAATACGAGCGTCTCTTACTCTCCATGAAGACCACTGCTCGGAAGGAGCTCGTGCTACTCCATCCTGAGCGGTCAGTAGCTCCCGGATCAACGAGGGAGTGGCTCAAGGTGAGAACATAGCTGAGCAACCGAGCCTTTTTAGGTAATATTTTGTGTAGAATCGACCGTGGGTTCACCAACACACTCACGTTGAGTTGCCGGTAGGTGTCACGCTGCTTAGTATCGCTAGATATCAATGATTCGGATAATCAGGGTCTTGTGCTGCCCCTTTCCAAGGTCTTGCCTCCACAAGATCCCCAGGCGGTCGTTGCATTCAAAAACCTCAAGGACAAAGTGCAAAGTGGCATTCAGAGATACAGGAGAGTGCGAGCGCATGCACGCCCTCAGCGGCAGCCGATGGTCAACGATTTTTCGCGGTTAGCCAGGAGACTCTGCGGCAAATCAGTCGGAGTTGTGCTTGGAGGCGGTGGGGCCCGTGGGTTGTCACATATCGTGAGTGATCATTTGGCCCGTTCTCCATGAAGATGTCACTGTGCCACAGGGTGTCATCCGGGCTTTAGAGGAAAGGGGTATCCCCATTGACTATATCGCTGGAACAAGTATAGGATCCTTCATTGCCGGGCTATATGCACGCGACTGTGACATAATCATGAGTGCGAGACGGGCAAAACAATTCAGCAGTCGAATGAATAATGTTTGGAGAGTGCTGTCTGATGTCACTTATCCACTGGTAGCTTACACGACGGTAAGTATTCCCATGTCGAAGAAAATAAAATATAACACTTTGATCAGGGACACGAATTTAATCGTGCTATTTACAAGGTAAAACAACCGCCCCACCCCACAGGGCTATGCTAACCAAATACTAGGCTTTCTATGACCTCCATATCGAAGACATGTGGCTCCCATATTACTGCAACACGACCAACATCAACACGTCGCGTATGGAGATACACGAAACCGGCTATGCTTGGAGATTCATCCGTACGTCACCATATGGCCCACATGTGATTATTCTCATACCACAAGTTTATTAGGCGCGTCTATGACCCTGGCTGGCTTATTGCCGCCGCTGTGTGACAATGGCAGCATGCTCGTTGATGGTGGTTATCGTACGTTTTTTCGAACGCTTCTCTTTGTGATGTACTAATCGAGGCTATTACTACTAGTTGACAACTTACCAGTGAGTAGGGGGAATCGCTTTCCCTGGCTGGCAAGCCAACCCGTCTTCTTCAGGTCTCGACCATGTTTTCCATAGGAGCAAGCGTCGTAATCGCAGCCGACGTTGGTTCCGTGAGTGGGTTCACCCCAGAAAATGCACTCACACTCAAACTCTATTAGACTGACGACAACTCGCCACGAAATTTTGGCGACTCTCTCTCAGGATGGTGGCTCCTCATCAACAGGTGGAACCCGTTCTCAAACATGCGCAACATACCAGCAATACCCGAGATACAGAGTCGATTGGCATAGTTGGTTTTTTTTTCCGTGTTCGACGGTGATTGTGTGTGCCTGACGTTGCTGTTCGCTTTTTTTTTTTTAGCGTATCGAGTGTCCGGACGCTCGAACAAGCCAAGGTGGCGCGTGGGTGTTTGTACATGCAGATGCCTGTTCAGGAGGTGAGCGTGAACGTTGTACGGCATTGCATTGGTTGTGTGTTTACCGCACATGGGACACAGTATGGCACGCTTCAATTTAGCAAGTATGACGAGATCGAAAAGAAGGGGTATCGGGCGACGGTCGAGATACTCGACCGCTGGGAAGAGGAAGGGAGGTTGCCCAGTCTGACCATCGACGGACCGAACGCTGAGAAGAACAAAGACAAAGCCGTACGAAAGGGGAGGAGTGCGAGGCGCAATTCAGTATGAATTCGCCATATGGCATTGATCGCGGATGATATTGGCCCTTTTTCTTTTGGGTTGGTTTGTTGTTATTATTTATGATTTCAAGATCATCTATCTACATGGCTGGTTGGGGAAACACACTAAGTGACACATATGTTTCTGTACTCGAAGCGTTATCTGTGATCTAAAATGCTTTTGAGTCTGACAGAATAAGCGAGCAACAAGTGGATTGAGGGTGTGCTTTCAAGAGACGAAATGCCCTAGTGGGAAAATAAATAAGATGAACGATTAATCAATAATAACGGATATGCTGCAGAATACTACACATGCACATCGAGGTGCAGGCAAAGGTTGAAGTTTTAAAAGAGACACAAGCGAAGAAAACGAGTGGTAATACACGATCAAACCGAAGCCAGTACATCAAAGAGCTGGTTCTGCGTGTCAGTTGGTATACCCGGTACGATGTGAACACCGACGACATACCTACATGCTTAATGGACAACATGCTGATGAAAATTTAACAATAGGAGTGCGTCGTCGTATCTGGCACTAGAGTAGGTCGAAGTGTCCATCCCAAGGTCGTAATCACTGGGACCACCAGCAGGGGGGATTCCTACCGCCTTTCTGAATTCCTGAAGAGTAGATGGATCAACGAGGCTGACGTCCATGGGTCCAGCTCCATCATCAACAGGAAGATGTGACCTTGACTGCTTATTCGGGGGTGGTGACGACGACACGTCAGTAAAGGGGGTCACAGCCTCTTGAAATTCCTCTTCGCTGCGATCATCCATCTCCTGGTCCATGACGTCCTCGTAGACAAGGTCCATGGCGTCGTCGTCGTCGTAGACGGAAGAACCAGACGATGCATCGTGTTCGTGAAGATGGGTGCTCGCGGCAGAAACCCTCGAACGCTTTCTGTGTTTACGGGTCTGGCGAATATTGCGGAACCAATTGGTCACCTTGCCAATATCCCTATGTAACGATCAGCACGTGTTCTGAAATGGTTGCCCGAGCATACACTCACATGCCAATCTCCAATGCCAAGACATTTCGCTCCTCTATTGAAGGCGTCGACGTGCGGCGAAACAGTTCCTTTAGAGCAACGAGCTGATGTGGGTCAGGACGGGACCGCCGAGGCCGTAAAAGTGCATCGTCGGCCCCGGTGTTCTCAGTGCTGCGCCCACCTTCATCGAGATGAAGGTCCCTGGGATCCCTAGCATACGGTAGGGCACCCCTCCGCATCCTCGGAGAAGGCATACGAGAACTCAGGGAGGGGGGTAAAGACATTCTACTGTGGGGGGTAGAGGCCTCGCGATGGTCATCGACACCAGCAGACAAAGGTTTCGGCAAGGGAGAGCGAGTGTCATGTTCAGGAATAGCAAGCGAGGGATGGTGAGATCGGGGAGGAAGAGGGGGATGCGGTGTGTGGGATGCGGACAAAGGGTCACTGCCACCCGTGGGTTGTCGAACAGAAAATTCAGGAACAGAGGACGATTCTTCTCTGTGCTTCTTTGCTTGGCTACGTTGATTTTGAAACCAGTTGGTCACACTTTGGATACGCCTGGAAGGGACGTGAGCCACGCGAAACAAGGTTTGTGGCGGGGTGACATACATGCCAATCTTGTCCGCAAGTTGCTGCCTTTGTTCGCGTGTGGGGTGATCATTGATGGAGTAGAAATGACGGAGCTCCCGCGCCTGCTCTGTGGATGTGCGCATTCTTGTAACGTCGTTGCGACCCCTTCGGGACGGCAGTGTATCATTCTCAGATACGAAACGATTGTCTGCATCAGGAAGCAGGCTGTCCGGGTCAGAGTTATGTAAGTGAGGCACCGCCCCCAGCTCTGGACGACGCCCACGATGGTGAGATAGAATAAAGCGTTCCTGACCAAGGAAGTCGGATGGGCCAACGAAGAAAGAGCCCTCGAGGGCGGGTTCGTGGGGGATGGACTGAGTGTTAGGACGAATTGGGAGGGGGTCTGCGAGGATGTTGTCATTGAGGTGGAGGTCTTTTTGCCTTGATTTGCGGGCAGATGGGGGATGGGAACGGGGATGGGACTGCTGCGGTGGTTGGGTGGTATTAAGGAGGTTGGCGATGGAAGGGAGAGTGGAGGAGTGAGTGTTGAGTTTGTCAGGGTCAGGTTGATCAGAGGCAGATTTGTTTCGCTTCTTAGTTGAGGCGCGCTTGTTCTGAAACCAGGCGTTCACCGTCTTCGTCTCCCTTAACCGATGGCAACGACGACGTTGTCGGCATCAACAAGAGAAAATGATAAGAGGGCAGATATACCCAAAAAAGGAAACCTACATTCCAAGCCGCTCAGCGAGCTCCGTACGCTCCTCTAAACTGGGGTGCTCATTTCTGTCGAAGAGCTCATTGAGCGCGGCGAGCTGTACCGGACTGTGGCGGTGACGGGGCTTCTTCGACAAGGCTCTCTCTCGGTTGTCGGTGTCATGGTGCCTCTCAGACCGCCTGCCAGATGGCTTTTCGTCGAGCAAGGCTGGGCCGTCGTCGTCGCGGTCATATGCTGTGGAGAAGGGGGGAGGCGAGATGGTACGCGAGCTATGAATGAGCTTTTTGGGTGGGGATGCGATTTTGAGGATGTCCATGGAGTTGGTGAGGAGAAGAGGAAAATCAGGTTTGCGACATGACAAAGGCTCTGTATATCGAGCTTTCGCAATATTCCATATCGGCACTTGTGTGCTAACTCGTCCATATTCACACGCCCTTCCTGCTCAACCACCACCACACACTTTCACCGCTCTGTCGCAGATCCTTCCCAGCTTCACTGTATCACAACCATCTATCTTGTCCTGCATCCATGTATCTCTTTGTTTCCTTCTCTCTCTCGCTTTTCTTCCCCGAGGTCGACTTGCTAGCACGTGGTATTATAGTGATTACATCATCGTTCCTATCTGATGTTAATTTAATTTCGTCGTTTTTTTCGTTTTGGCAACCAGCTAGCACGCCAGAACTGGATGTCTCTCCACCACTGCTCATATCCGTCTTGCACCAACGACCATGGACCATGTGTGTGGCCATAGAACGGATCACATGGGCTGGTAACCACAATTCACTATAGCAATGAGTCCATCCTGTCCATGGCTGCGCAAGCCACTTTTATTGCAAGCAATACGGCGCCGTTGGCCATAGTAACGTAATTTACGATTACAAGTATTAATGCAGTCACTTACATCCACGTATAAAAGAGGGTCTCAGTGAGAGTATATCGGGTATTTATAGTCGCGATGTGAATTCAGAATCCCCGAATGGCTACCTCGTGGCGGTCATTCCATCGATCCTGTGCAAAAAAAGCCCAGACCGGCTTCCTGTTGCTGTTCTTACTCTTGGTGATCAATGTTCTTGATCCATGCTCCAATTGCGCCTCTGCATCAACGTGACTGTGAATGACAACATCACCATCCAATATCCACTTACAGGAAACCCTCATGCCTCAAAAAGAGCGCACGTTTGGTGCCCTTGCTCCAGAACCGAATCGCATATGAAAGCGTAGTGATGGTCGTCGCATGTCCTGCAACAATTCGAGAGCGCTCGTACATCCACGGTCATCCACACTCACCACGAATAAAGCATCCTCCAAAGTAGATCCTGTCTAACCCATACTTCTCCGCGTTCATATATCTGCACAACAATCCCAATCCCAACACTGTCATTTCAACCATGGTCAGAGCATAGCCACCACTCACGCAATTTGTCCAATGTTGTTCGACACCGCATACAGCAGGCTTCTGCTAATGTCCTCTGCATTGAACGTCCCACGTTCGCCACCTTCTTTGCCCTCCCCAGTACGCTTAAAGACCTTCCCAAACGAACTTGCAATCGTCGTCGACTTGAGCCCAAGTTTACTGTAATCCGTCCCGTAGATGTCACCAACAAGCATGTCGACCGCGGCATTGTCCCCCTTTTCCGAAAGGGCCAACATCTCTGCCAACGAATGTCATTCAGTCGATAAACAACCCACATATCCCCCGCACTCACCGTCAAACGTCCGCGCAGGGGTGAGCAGGCTCAACAACCCCCATAACGTACCACCGCCCAAACTCGTGCCGCTCACCCGTTCAAACGTCCCATCCGCATCGACCTTGATGATAGAGACCCCTGACCCGATGTTGACCAGCAGGCACGGCAAATGTGCCGAAGGTTCCTCGCTCTCGAACATGATCGCATACTCGGGCGGGTTTGGTGATGGACGTTCTAGCTCCGGCTGATTGGCAGATGTCGACGATGTCACGACACCATCTCTTCTGCCCGTACCCGCGGCCCTGCTCATACCCGGGTGCGAGAACTCCGAGATGAGCTCATCCGAAAAGTAGTACACTTCCTCCGGGATCATCGCCATGAACTTCATCCCCTCGATCAGGCACTCCATCTCGTCCTCGCGCCGGACCTCGACGAACAGCTCCTTTTCGAACATTGCTCCAAACTTGTGCGCACCGCCTCCGGTGGCCACAATCTTGACTCCACGGCGCATCTCTTCGATGGAGACACCGTTGGCTACGGCAGAACGGCTGATGAGCTCCGAAAGGAACGTTATCAGGCCAGATAGGTTGGTCGTCTCGAAACGCTCAAAGTTGATGGAGCCACCGGGGATGTGATGGACGCGCGTCGTGCGCTGCAGAATTGTGGAACGCAGGAGGTCGGTGTCCAGAGCGTCCGGGTGTCCGTTGCCGTGTGATTCAAGCACGAGAGGGGTCAGGGCGCCGTTGCGCGTATGGGACGGATTTGGTGGAACGGCGGGGGAATGCGACCTGGGGGACGGCGAACCAGGCCGCGAGGTGAAGAAAATGCTTGCCCCAGGGGAACTACCTTGGGTCGCAGCAATAGACGGCGAGGGGGGCTCTTCGGGCGAACGAGTGAAATAGATTACTTTGGCGAGCGAGCCACCAATCTATGGGACCACAAGCATTCATTGGGTTTACATCGCAGCAGCAAATGAAATCGTGTGCACGTACGTCGATGGCAATATGGGAAATCGGCTCAATGTAGTTTGGAAGGTATATGCCTCTACTGTCCCGTGTCTTTGGCGAGACTGGAGTGAGGGAGACAGAGAAAAGGGAACAACGGGAGACGCACTTCGGGTGATTCCTCCGCGAGAATGACAGCGCCCCTGGTGTTGACATGAATGACCTTGGGAGGAGGCAACGGCGGGGGTGGCATGGCCGACGAATGCTGGGGTTGCTGTCGTTGTGTTCTGTATTTGGATGTGAATTGAGTCACTGCCA